>PVJS01023415.1:0-29617 GCA_004027185.1 Glis glis | reverse complement strand
TTTTTTTTTTTTGTTCCAAATGAATTTAAGGACTGATTTTTCTATGTCTGTGAAGAATGGCTTTGGTAATTGAATGGGTATTGCATTGAATCCGTAGATCACTTTTGGAAGTATGGCCATTTTGGTGATATTTATTCTACCTATCCAAGAGCATGGGAGGTCTTTCCATCTTCTAAGATCTTCTTCAATTCCTCTTTTCAATGTTTTATAATTTTCCTTGTAGAGGTCTTTTACATCCTTGGTTAGGTTTATTCCTAAGTATTTTAATGTTTTGGAGGATATCATCAGTGGAAATGTTTTATGGATTTCTTTTTCAGTGGATTTATGGTTGGCATATAGAAAAGCTTCTGATATTTTAAGATTGATTTTGTATCCAGACAGTTTGCCGAATTTGTTGATCAGTTCTATAAGCCTTTTTGTTGAGTTTGTTGAGTCTTCTAAGTATAATATCATGTCATCTGCAAATAGAGATAGTTTCATTTCTTCCTTTCCTATTTGTACTCCTTTGATTCCTTTTCTTGCCTTATTGCTCTGGCTAGAGTCTCTAATTCTATACTGAAAAAGAGTGGTAACAGTGGACATCCTTATCTTGTTCCTGTTTTTAAGGGGAACTCTCATAGTTTTTCCCCATTCAACATGATGTTGGCTGTGGGCCTATTGTATATTGCCTTTATGATGCTGAGGTATGTTCTTTCTATTCCATTCTCTGCAGTGTTTTTATCGTGAATGGGTATTGGATTTTGTCAAATGCTTTTTCAGCATCTATTGAAATGATCATGTGATTTTTGACTTTAGTTTTGTTTATGTGGTGGATTACATGGACTGTTTTTTGTATGTTGAACCAGCCTTGCATCCCTGGGATGAACCCGACTTGGTCACGGTGTATGATTTTCTTGATGTGGTTTTGCATGCGTGTTGCTAATATTTTGCTTAGAAGTTTTGCATCTAAATTCATCAATGATATAGGCCTGTAGTTTTCTTTTCTTGAGCTGTCTTTATTTGGTTTTGATATTAATGTGATGTTGGCTTCATAGAATGTATTTGGGAGAGTCCCAGTTCTTTCTATTTCATGGAATAGATTGAGGAGTATTGGGATTAGTTCTTCTATAAAAGTTTTATAAAATTCACCTGGGAAACCATCTAAACCTGGGCTTTTCTTTGATGGTAGGCTCTTTATTGCTGCTTCAATCTCTTTTATTGCTATTGGTGGATTTAAATTTTCTATATCTTCTTGATTCAGCGTAGGAAGGTTGTACGTGTCTAGAAATTTGTCAATTTCCTCTAGGTTTTTCATTTTGTTGGAGTATAGCTTTTCAATGTAGTTTCTGATAATACTCTGGATAGCCGTGCTGTCGGTGGTAATATCACCTTTTTCATCTCTTACTTTAGTAATTTGGGTTGATTTTCTCTTTTGGTTAGGTTGCTTAGTGGTTTATCTATCTTGTCTATTTTTTCAAGGAACCAGCTTTTGGTTTTGTTGATTTTTATTGTTTTTTTATTCTCTACTCCATTGACTTCTGCTCTGATTTTAATAATTTCCTGTCTTCTACTGACTTTGGGGTTAGACTGTTCCTGTTTTTCAAGGGCTTTGAGGTATGTCATTAAGTTATTTATTTGGTGATTTTCTGTTCTTCTTATGTGAGCACTCAGTGCTATGAATTTTCCTCTTAATACTGCCTTCAGAGTGTCCCAGAGATTTTGATATGTTGTGTCTCTGTTTTCCTTTGTTTCTAGGAATTTCTTAGTTTCTCCCCTTTTTTCTTCTGTGACCCATTCTTCATTCAGCAATGAGTTTTCATTCAGAGATGAGTTTTAATTCCTAACATTTTGAGTTTTAATTTGTATTTGAGGTTCAGTCTCCATGTGTTTATGAGGTTTCTCTGGGTCTTCTTCTAGTTGATTTCTAGTTTCATTCCATTATGTTCTGAGAAGATGCAGGGCACAATATCACATTTTTTGAACTTGTTAAGTTCTCACTTTGTGGCCTAGGATATTGTCTATTTTAGAGAAGGTTCCATGCGCAGCTAAAAAAATGTGAATTCAGCTATTGTTGGGTGGAATATTCTCTATCTAGTAGGTCCATTTGGTTTATGGTGTTCCTTAGGTCTGAGGCATCTTTACTGACATTTTGTCTCGAAGATCGATCTAGCGGTGTAAGAGGGGTGTTGAAGTATTGGGATCTATGTGTGACTTAATCTCACAAAGAGTTTCTTTAATGAAAGTGTCTGCACCTATGTTTGGGGCGTCAATGTTGACTATTGTTATATTCTCTTGCTGGATTGTTCATTTTACCCCTAAGAAATGACCTCCTTTATCTCTTCTGATAAGTTTAGGTTTGAAGTCTAATTTGTCTGATATCACATTTGCTACTCCTGTTTGTTTTTGATTTCTGTTAGTATGGATAACCTTGCTCCATCCCTTCACCTTTAGTTTGTATGTATCTTTACTTGTAAGGTGTGTTTCTTGTAGGCAGCATGCAGATGGATTATGATTTTTTTTTTTTTTGCGGTACTGGGGATTGAACCTAGGGGCGTTCTACCTCCACGCTACACCTCCGGCCCTATTTTTTTTATACTTTATTTTGAAACCGGGTCTCACGAAGTTGCGGAGGGCCTTACTAGGTAGAGAGAGAGAGAGAGAGAGAGAGGAGAGAGAGGAGAGAGAGAGTATGCACGCGTGCACGCGCTGAGGCTGGCCGTGAACCCGGATCCTCCGGTCTCCGCCTCCCAAAGTACTGGGATTACAAGCGTGCGCCACCACACCCGGCTGGATTATGATTTTTAATCCATTTTGCCACCTTATGTGTTTTGATTGGGGAGTTGAGGCCATTTATATTCAGTGTGATTATTGAGAGATGAGTTTTAATTCCTAACATTTTGAGTTTTAATTTGTATTTGAGGTATCATTTCTACTGTTAAATTTCTGAATTGTCCTTCTGGCAATCTTTGCACTTCTGTGTTGGCAGGTTCTGTTGTTGTGGAGTTTTGGGAGCTCATTGTTTCTTTGCTATTCTTCCTTCTCATGATTTCAGGTTTCTTAAGTTTTTATCTTTGTTGCTTTGGGTATCTCTCTCTCACTCTGTAAGTTTCCTATGTCTAATCTCTCTCCCTTTATTGTATCTTATTCTGGAGGTAACTATTTGCTACTAGGTGAGCCTTAAAGGTGAATAGTCTTTACTGAATGGTTATTCTCACTTGCTCTGTATATTGTCCATTTGCAGGCCCAATTCTTGGTGTCCTTCAGTGATTGGAACCGTTGCCTGTTGCCTCTCACTGCTTGTGCAGGTGCTCAGTGCCCCTATTGCCCCTCTCACTGCAAGTGTGGGTCTCTGTATTCTTCACTTGGGCAGTCCCTATGTCTCTGTCTGCACATATGGTGGGTGTTGCCAGGTGGGGATCTGGCCATGTCTCTCTTTGCCTACAGAAGTAATGGATATCGTTTTGACCTGACTCTGTGCAAACACGGGACTCCACGTTTTCCACAGAGAGGGCTGGGTTGGTCTAATTTTTTCCCCAGGTACTAAGACTGTGTGTCCTGTGGTGATCCCCAGGAACCCTGTAAGGGTGCTGCATCCTGCAGGTTGTAGGTCTGTCCCGCCCGAATGTCGCTGGGGACTATCTGCTTATTTGCATGTCTACTGTGTCCCACAACAGACCCCACTCCTACCTGCATGAGGATGATCTGCAAAGTCTCAGACCCCGTGAGTCTATTGCTTGCCACGTGAGTCCCTGTGGCCATGCTGGGTGGTCTCCCACTGGGCCAGATTGTTAACTTATGGTCTTGTTGAGTGCTGCTCTTAATTTCTAGGGGGGGGGGTTGGCTCAGCTACAGGTTCTGGTCAGGCTTACGAGCACTTGGGATTCTGCTGAGTGTGGAGCAAATTGCTGCTCGCTTTTGCCGGTGATCATCTGCAGTTGCTGGTTTTACAACAGGTTGCTGACTTCTTTGTTGGTGGCCTGGAAAAGCCACAATGTTGGTAGCCGTGGGCATGGTCTGACCAAGATGGCACCGCTGCCACTTCTGCCGACGCAGCAGTTCGGGTCTCTGTCAAGCGTGGAGTGAGTTGCTGCTCACTTTCATTGCTCCTGATCTGCGGTTGCTGGACTTACAATAGGTCTCTGGCTTCTTTGTTGGCGGCATGTGGAAGCCATTATGCCGGTAGACACCGGCATAAGCCATAATGTCTGCCTCAAGTGGTATTATTTTCCCTAATTTATAGGAAACTGAGGCCAAAGAAGGTTAAATAACTTTTTTTTTATTTTATTAGTGCATTTGCAATTATATATCATAGTGAGGTTCAATGTGATAGAAACATACACGCACATAGCTCTGTATAAGATCACACAGATAGTAAGTGATAGAACTATAATTCAGATCTAGAAAGCTGCTTTGGCTCAAACTCTACTTTTGTTGCTCCTACTTTTTTTCTTTACAGATACCAGTCTTAAAACATGGAATAGGATAATCATCTAACAGCATGATGATTGTATTGGTCTGAATAAGTTAAGTTGTAATGCAATTAACAGGCATTCCCCAAATATTCAGTATTTGAAATAACAAAGACATTTCTTTTCACCTTACAGATCCAACATGGGTAAGCTGAGACTTTCATGCCATGTCTTAATAGTCCTTCTCAGGAACTCAGGTTGATGGGCTACATGTCCCTTCCAACTCGATGGGAATTCACCAGGAGGAACAAGGACCTTGGTCCATAATGCCCTGTCACTGGCCCAGGTGGTGAACTTCATCTCACCTCCACTCCCAACTCAATAGGGACTACTGTTCACATGACCTTCCCAACCACAGGGAAAGTCAGAAGCAGTCTTCCCAAGAGCCTGGAAGGAGAGGAGAAGCAGGGACGGTCAGGCAACTGAATGACAACCACAGGAGTGCTGGCGTTGTTTTCCTTTAAGCAGTATAATGTCATTTTCCTCTTCACTGTTTGCAGTTTCCTCTCCCATCAGCTTTAGTACCTCCAGCTTGAGCTGTGAGCAACTTTGTTTCCCAACATGGATTGTGTCATTGTCTACCCTGTCTCTAGCTAGCTGAGTGAGATAGATGAGTTCTTTGACCTTTCCAGGCCTAATTTTATCACACATAAAATAAGGAGTTGGATTAGAAAACCTTTACGAGAGACTGGTCAAATGAAACGCTGTATGACTTCATGAGAAGGCAAAATAAATCCTTCTCCTTGGATTATCTTGCACTGAGCAGGCAGGTAGCATGTGGCTATATAAGGCTGGGAGACATAATCCAGCAGTGGAAAGATAAGCAGTTGAGCAACACTGGTACCTAGCTACGATAGATATTAAGGATAAACTACTGAGGTAGTATTAAGGATAAACTACTGAGGTAGGCCAGAGAAAATGCATGGGTCTGATGTGCCACAGTCCAGGCAGAGCTCCTTAGATAAAGGCAGATTATTGGTAATAAAAGCAGAGTGGAAAACAGCCTCTAGACCCTGCAAAATGACTACAGACACAAGCAAAGAAAAGGCTCCACTTACAAGAGTTTATACACTTAGCTATGCACATTTGTCTCCCCGCTCTGTCTCCTTACTTAGTAATTTTACTAATCAGTGTCCACATATGGAAATTGTGCCAGAAAGTAGAGGACACCTAAAAAAAATCAAAGGGGAGAAATGGAGAGCAATTCTTGATCGGGCAGTTTGAGAACCTAGGTCCAGATCCATGTCAAGACTTGCAGCTATTTTATACTTCTGAAATTTTCCATTACATGAGCCAGTAATTTTGCCTTTTTGTTTAGGATAGAGTTCATTGTGCTTCTTCCATTTGCATTAGAAAAATGACTGACATGTACATGGGATGTGGCCAAGGTTGGGAGCTCTCCTGATAAGAGACAGCTTGAGCAAAGGCATCGAGGTAGAAACTTCCAGAATTTACCCCAATTGGACTATATACATCCAAGAATAAAATCGGAGGCAGGTCTAGATAGGGAGTGCTTTGAATTTCCTAAGGAGTGTGAATTTCATTTTATAGAAAATGAGGAATGGTGGAAAGTTTTTGAGTAACACAGTGAAATGTGTGAGCTATGCTTTCTGAGGAGTTTCCTGGTACAGAAAGGAGGAGGATTCAGAAGGGGAAATTTCAGAGTTTATTATAAAAGGGAAAACAAGCTACCTCAAGCCTCTTTTCCCCTGTCCTTTCTCCTTGGATTCCCTTCCACTGTTCTTCTGGTCTCACTCCTCACTATGATGAAGTCCCTTTCTTTCCTATTTTCCCTCTTGCTTTCACATATGAGAGAAAACATACGACCCTCGGTTCTCTGAGGCTGGCTGATCTACTTAGCATAATATTCTCTAGTTCCATCCACTTTCCTGCAAATGACAGGATTTTGTTCTTCTTTATGACTGAGTAAAATCCATTGTGTGAATATACCACATATTCTTTGTCCATTCATCTGTTAATGGATACCTAGGTTGATTCCATAATTTGGCAATTGTAAATTTTGCTGCTATAAATATGGGTATGCATGTATCACTATAGTATTCTAACTTTAATTATTTTGGAAGTTACCAAGAAGTAGTATAGCTGGGTAATATGGTAGTTCCAGTCCTAGTCTTTTGAGGAACCTCCATACTGATTTCCATAGTGGCTGTACTAATTTACAATCCCACCAACAGTGTATATACATTCCTTAAAAATTACCTCAATTACTGCTCCCAAATTCTTGATTGCCATTCTAACTGGGCAAATAATATTATGTCTATATATGAGGGTGTCACTAACAACTTTACTAGAATGTATGGGGAGGAAAGAAGGGGTTGAGCAGGTTGGGGTTAGGAGGGAACCACACCAGGAGATGCATATACAAATATATCACTTTGATTCTCACTATGACATATAATTATATTGCACCAATACAATTCTTTAAGAAAGAGAGAAAACATGCTAACCAAGTCTGATTATATGTAGGGCAGAACAGGCAGGAGGAGAAAATCAGGAATGACTTCGAGATTTTAAGTTTTCTGTCTAGTGAAATGGTAGCCACTCAGTTAATGGGTCTGAAAAAGACTGGTTAGATAGATGACTGAAGGAGTTCTACTGGCAGATTATTAAATAAAGAGGAAGGGAATATGTTTTGCTGATAGGCCAAGGAAATGCTAAATCACTTAATATTTGTCATATAGAAGAAGGCACATTCCTAATCATTCCCTAGGATTCACAACACAAGTGATTTACTTATTTCTGTTCCTGAAACCTCAGTGGTGATTATGGAAGATAATTCTCCTTCTTATTCAACTGATAAATTTATGTATTTGTATTTATTTATTTTTGCAGTGCTGGTCATTAAACTCAGGGCCTCATGCATACTAGATAAGCTCTCTACCACAGAGCTATATCCTCAGCCCTGATAAATTTATTTTGAAAGAAACCTTGACTAGTCCTGTGAATATGGTCAGTTGTATACTACCTTAGCCTAGGGTGGACATTGGCAGCCTCCAGGGGGCAGGCCAAGGCAACAAGAGATAGATCTCAGAGTTGAATGGTGATTATTTCAGTCATCACAAAAAGTTCTAGTATGCTGCCGCCCTCCCCAGTTCCCATCTTTCTGCATGATTCCATTTCCTTGGTATATAGCCTCCTGTTTCTTTACATTTTCTAAAGTACAACTCTGTCCCTTTTGCCTCTAAACCCATAAGTTCTGCTATAACATTATGACTAAATTTTTCTTCCTTAAGATTGACCTGTTTTTTCTAAATTGCTTCTCTTTCTGTACCTCTCCAATTTTTTTTTCCCTTACTTGCAAATCTAAACTTTTTTTTTAAGAGGGACTGATTGTAGCTTGGTATCGGGGGGAAATCACTCATGTATGTCCACTTGTTTAGGCCATGGCAAATAATTATTTAATGAACTGCTAATCTAGGTGTTGCTGTGAAGTTATTTTGTAGATGTGGTTAACATTTACAATCAACTGACTTTAAGTAAAGGAGATTATCATAGATAATGGGGACAGGCCTCATATAATCAGTTGAAAGTACTTAAGATTATAAACTCAGGTTTACTGGAAAAGGAGGGAATTCTGCCTCAAAATTTCAAAATAAGCTCCTGCTAAAGAGTTCTCAGCCTGCTGGTATGCTCAACAGATTTTGAACTTGCCAACCTCCACATGTATAAGCCAATTACTTCTTTTGTATGTATGTATGTATGTATGTATGTATGTATGTACTACCATCTATCTCTTATTGGTTCTGCATTTCTGGAGAACACTGACTGATATAAACTCTTTAAAGTTATTTGCATGGTGGTGTGACTGGCTAACAGCTAAGCTTAAATGGCAGTGTCAGCACCATTTGTGAAAGGCTGCCCCAAATTTTGAAGACAAACTCAAATATGCCTTCATGGTGGAGCTCAATGGGCGTTGCCACCTCTTCTTATCTATTCATACTCTTTCTTATAACTAGAATTAGGGGCATTTATTGATAGAGTGATAATAGATTTGATTGAGAGCTGAAAATGCCAGAAGTCATTGGCTATCTCTTAAAAAAATGAGACTCTCATTCCAGGTCAAAACCCAAACATTGTGAACCTGAGAACTGGGGATTAGAATGGGATCTCAGCCATCTTCAGCCCAGTTTTCTTATTTCAAAGATAATGAAACTGAGGTCCTGGGAAAGTTAAGCAGGCTGTGCAAAGCCACAGTCATTGGAATACTGACATATCTTTTTGAATTTGTTTTTTCACTTGAAGACATGTTACTATTTTCTTTATTGCTAGATATTTTGCTAAATGTTGCTTGGCTTGGCCTGCACAATATTTCATCCTATACATGCACCAGAATAATCTTACTATTTAGAACATTTTAGTTATACTCATGCTTTTACTCCCATAAAACCTGTGATTAATATCCTTATACAAAAATTTCCATGCATATGTTTATCATCCCTGAAAATCAATTTGAAGAACAGGGGTTTTCTGAATCAAAAAGTATATACATTATACAGATTTTGATCCCAATTGCCAAGTTGTCCTCTGGGGGGCAAGGTCTTACCAATCTCCAATACTTAGTAATGGATGAGTGGACCCATTTCCCTTACCCTCATATACTGAATATTTTCATTAGCAAGCACAATAGAAGTAGCATTTTATTTTATTTTATTTATTTTTGTGGTACTGGAGATTGAACCCAGGGGCATTCTACCTCTGAGCTATACCCTCAGCCTTTTTTTAAAATTTATTTTGAAACAGGGTCTTGCTAAGTTCCTGAGGGTCTCACTAAATTGCCGAGGCTGCCCTTGAAACTACAACCCTCCTGTCTCAGCCTCCCAAGTACTGGGATTACAGATGTGCACCACCATGCCCAGCTGGCATATTGTTTTAATTGACATTATAAGCAAAATTGAACTTCTCCACAAGTTTATTGTCAATTGTATTTTCCTTATGCATTTTTAATGTGCTTTCCCTGCTTTTTAATTGGAGTTTATATTTTGTTGATTTATAGAAATTTTTAAAAAGATGAAGTAGAGTACACAAAACAATTTCTCAGTAAATGGTGGTTGCTTTTATAATTATTGATATTGTCATTGTTTGTTGTGGTTGTTGATATTATGGTGTCTGCTGTTATGTGCTGTCTCATTCTTAAGAAGAAAACACAACGTTGAAACTGCCTGAGGTCCAATAACTTGTGTTAGGCTGATCAGAAGGTACAATGTAGCTATATTTCTTTGGGAAAAATGCACCAAAGCATATCCCAATTATGCTGTTGATTTTTAAATCTTTCATCTGCATTCTTTAGCCTGGCTCTATTCTCCCTGGAATAAAATAAAATGAAGTTTATGCTTCAGGCAAATGTTTAATGGCCTGCAAACCACTCCACCTCTTTAGTTTTCTCTCTAACTAGGCACTGGGATTCTTTCTTTTCTTGGAAATTATGGGAATTGACCTCAGAGAATACATAAATTGCAAAGTACCTCCTTTTTTATATAACATTTTACATTATTCCTATTTTTTCTCCCTCTAGAAAGTGTGAAATTACGTATCTTAAAATGGAATCTGTGTAGCAGTTTTTTATCTTTTTAAATATTTAGCAGTACACAGTGTTTACTTTTTTATGTTTCGTTCTTGAATATTGTGTTTTATAGGAGACTATCAGGGAGTTTTCTTTTTCATTTTTATTGTAGGCCTCAAACTCTTGTTAGCTTGTATTCATTCATTTGCCGGCTGCTGGGTTTGGACTCTTTCCCTAGAGCAGAAATAGTGTTTATGATTGGTAACTATATCCGGCAACATTTTTGTGAGGAAGGGTGGGAGGTGACTCAGATATTTGGAATATTCCATTGTAAATGACTACTGAAAAATGTATGTTAGACTTTTCTGTACATTTGGTTATTGAAAGCTTTACCTCCTCAAATGAGTAAATATATATAACTCACTTTGCACAGTTCCTGACACATGGTCTATATGTAACAAAGATGGTAGTTACCTTCTGTATCAGTCAGTGCTCTCTAGAGAAACAGCCATTAGGGCTTTTTATGGGCATGTGCACATGCAAGAGATTTAGGTTATGAACTGAAAATCTGCTCAAGTAATTGTGGAGGGCCATGTTTGAAATTTGTAGGGTAGGCCAGTCAGCCATACTCTCAGATAAGAGCTGATATTGCAGTCTCAAGTTTGAAATCTGCCTGGAAACTCGGGTAGAATTTCTATTTTCATCTTGAAGCAGATTCCTTTTACTTGAGGAAACATCAGTTTTTACTCTCAAGGTCTTCAACTGATTAG
This sequence comes from Glis glis, assembly GCA_004027185.1. Lineage (NCBI taxonomy): Eukaryota > Metazoa > Chordata > Mammalia > Rodentia > Gliridae > Glis > Glis glis. Next base: position 18,878 of record PVJS01023415.1, on the reverse strand, counting down.
ATAAGGCCCTTCCAAGTCAACTATTTGTAGAGGTTAATCATATCACCAAAATATCATCACACCAACATCTAGCCCATATTTGATCATACAACTGAGGACCATAGCCCAGCCAAAGTTGCTGCATAAAATTAGCCATCAGACCTATCTTTTATATTCCCCCTTTCCCACATGTAAGTGGGAATAGATCTCTATCAGGAAACCAGAGATCCTTGCCTAGCTCAGTTTCAGGATCTCAGTTTCATGAGCTCAGTGAATCTATTTAGTAAATGTAGCAAGAAACTTTAGGAACCGGGTACAGTGCAGTTTTGAATAAGAGAAAGAACAGAAGGTTTTGTGCTAGTTTGGAAAGTGAAGACAGCAGGAGAGGTGAGAGCACCCCAAAGATGATGCCACTGCCTTCGTGGTTTGGCCTGGTCCTGCCAACGCTCCATGCGCTCCATGACTTCATGGGAGCATTGACAGTGGCAGGCTGGAGAAGAGCTGGAGGGGGTGGGCTCCCTCAACACCCTTCCCCCCACCAAACCAGGCTGCTATGAGCTGAGTGAGGTGAGCCCTGTTGGGATTCTCTGGGAGCATTCCAAGAAATGCCCAGACCCTTCTTCAGCATAGCAGTACAGACCTAGACCAGGGTCCTCTTGCATCCACATTGAGCATGGGCATTGGAGAAACCATCTCCAGGAGCCACAGGAGGATGGACTTGAATGAAGCAAGAGTTCCTTGTGTGCTGGTGGTGAAGTTGCTTAACCTTTCCACTGCACTAAGTATTTAGACATGTAGGAGGATAATCATATCAACCCCCAACTCATTAAATAGGGCAAATGAGTTAAAACTATGATAAGATTTTAAATCCACGTCAGTCAGCACATTCAAAACACAGCACTATAATTAGAAACTCGTGATTACCCGTAGAATATCCTTGTGGGCAAAATTAACGCATACTGAAAAATTTTAGCACTTATTTTAATCTCAGGTATAGCTTGGTTCAAATGAGTTGATTTTTTTTATCCTGAGCCTGATGGGCTATCGACATATAAGGTAGGCTCCTTTTAGAGATGGAAGTTTCTGCTATTTTAAGACTCGGTGCCAGTCTTTCTTAGGTCATAGTCAACAACTTAAATTAGGAAACTTAACTGGTGACTTGGGGAGGTCTCCACGGTGCCACTTGTTAATGGAGAACATGAAGGGAAATGATGGGGCTTCTGGCTTTATTAGATAGTGTCACTTTCCTGTATACTTTTGTAACTCCTGTTCATGTATTATGAACGTTTTTCTTAATGTGGACAGGTTAATTGTTTTAAGTCAGATAAAGCAGAAACACATCCGGTAACTGATTTTCAAGAAGGATTCTCTTAGGATTCACATTTAGGTGGGCAATATGTTTGATAATACCCTTGATTCAATGCCTTTTGAAACATTTTTAATGCTTATTCATTTTGAGCAACACAAAATAAATGCCCAGTAACCCCCTTCTTTTAAATGGAAGCTTTTTGCTATTTCAGGCCAAGAATCCTAAGTGTGTCCTAAGATTTCCAGAATTGGTATTTACAAACAATGGTGTAAATGTTGTCATGATTATTTGCATAAAAGGCAATAACACAGTGTGGTTATAATGAGGGCAATGAATTTTGGAAGTTGGAAAGTTAGCTACATGAGTCACAGATAGAAGACTGAGCACTGAATCTTTGCATTGTTAGGCTGGTATTTGTTTAATGTGATTTTTCAGAAAAAGTTATCAGAAAAGCTTTCCCTATAAGCAGCCACATGACCTCTAGGAGGCACTTAAGAGAAATGTAATGGCGCTATTTGATATAGTGTAGGTTATGTCTTTGGCAGTGGTCCAATTTTTTTCCCAGACTTTATTCACTAGGGAGTAAAATTATTGCCTCATAAAACAAGAGAAATGTCCAGTTATTTCTTAAGTAGAACCATATTAACTTTACCACTGTCACCAGTTCCTTCCACAACATTAAAATCTTTCCAGCCTTGTGGCAAGGAGGATGTTACATACCCAAGTTTAGTGATCCAAGGACAATTATTTTGAAAAACATATATTTCCTTGAAAGACCCAATTTTGAAAGAACTAATTCTTAGAATGATGTTCCCATGAATCACTGGGTTCAGAACAGCATTTTTCTTTGAAAACCTTTTGCCTATGTCAAAACGATCAGTCGGGATATAAAAAAGGGAGCCTTAATGTTAAGGGCAATTTATGATTGAGACAGTTTGATTATGGAAATGCATTACAATGTTTCACCATAAAATCATTGAATTAAAGTTCAATTTATTTGGAAAATCTGGATAGACATCCCCAATTTCCATCCGAATATTGCCATTGTGTAGAATATCCCTTCAGGCCATAATGAGAGCTATATTTCCTTTCTGCTTGGTAGGCAAATAAAGTGCCATTCTTACTCAAAAAGTCTGGGTGAAAATGAATTGAATTCATTTGAGGAGATTTGATGATTCCTATAGAAGAGGGGCGCAAAGGTCATTCAGATGTGACTCTGTTATATTTTGGTTATATATTGTCAAGAACTCGCTAAATTAGGAACTAAATTCAGTCTTAACCAAGGATAGTATCAGCCTCCCATATATACAGTCTAGTCCCATTGGCTCTTAAGTTGAGCCTCTAATAACCAAACCCTTTGTATCCATTTCTAATTGTTTCTTAGCTGGGGTTCTTGCATTCAGCCAAGCTGGGTCTGGGATTTGGCCAAGCTCTATAGATAGAATTTGCTTATACTGCAAGTCAGTGTCTTATCTGGGTTCCTCCAAGAGCTGGCCCTGAGACCAATACTTTGTTGTAAAAAGTGAATCAAGGAAAAGAGAAAATCTAATTAAGTAATTGTTAAAGAGTAAGTTAACTCTGTGGGGTACTGGGCCTTAGCCCACTAAAGACTTTAAGAACCCAAAAAGAATAGTCTGAGGATCATCCCTGGAAGGTCAGGAACTGTTCTTCATGAGTGGGAAGTTGCCCCCTGAGGGTGTTAACACACCCATGGCACTGAATTCTAGCTGTGGCCTGCTAAGCAAGTTTCCCTAGGGCTAGAGAAAGGCCTCTCCTTGGAGACCAGCAATGAGGGAGGGATATTCCCAGATGACAGGATATAAGAGAAGTTTTCTTGAGTGAACCTGGGCAGCCAGCTGTGAGCATCTTTTTCCAGGTATAGATAGGCATCCACTTTGAGGCTGAGGCAACAGGAAAGAAAGTATTTCTTTATTTGTGACAACTTTTTTTATGGAATTAGTTTTGCGTTTCTTGAAGTAATAGAATCATTCTAATAATAGTAAAAGGCAACCACGTGTAGAATTGTGTGTCAATGAGTGGCTACACTTTGGGAATAAATGGATGCTTTGGCAGTATTAATATATTTAAGATACTGCATTGTAATAGAAAGGACCAATATGTAAATGTTTCCCTAAAAGTCTAGAAAATTTCTCTCCCAAAATGACTTTGCTTTCAGGAAGAAAACCAGTAGTTCTAAACAAAGGAGTCAGAGACAATGGAGGAGAGTAAAATTTTAATCATTGTGCTTGGTAGGTCCAGCCTGTGATGAATATTCATTAACAATTGATCAATAAGCTATTTTCCTATATCTTAAACTAGAGTTGAAACATAGAAATGAAGAAAAGTAAACATTTTTCTGACTCTTCAGAAGAATAATGACCACTGCCAACATGTTCTACTGCCTTCAAAAATAATATATTTCAGTAGAATAGTTTCATATGCTTTTACTTTCATACATGCTCCCCTCCATTACCAATATTTGTGGTATTTAAAGCAAACTAGAATGGAAACTTGAGGCAGTTATGAGAAAAAAATCTTTTTTCCCTAAAACTGGTTATGTAAAAACTTACGATATTAGCATGGCCCTAGACAGTGGACCTATGGGATTTATTTCATGGATATAGAGTTAGCTCTGGACTGGAAGAATATAATGCCTACATTTCCATGCTTGTGCATGTATGTGTGCAAATAAAATTTTAAATTTGTCATGTGTCAAATGAGCTTCTCTTTTTTTTTCTCAGTTAACTCTTTTCCCCTAACACATCTTGCAAATAGAATATGATGATGTAATTTGGTCATTTTGTTTCTTGATAGTTCTAAATAGTTCATTTAAATGATTTTGGTTCACATAAAGTTTGGGGCCTTTTAATTTTGTAATTGAAATTTTTGGTTAGGTTGTTAACCTAGCTTAAATAAATTATGTAGCTAACAAACCCTTTTTTGTTTCCTATAGATGTGATGTTAGAGAGATAGGCATTCAAACAGATTTTCTTCTTTTTATTATTTATTTATTTATTTATTATTTGCCTTTCTTCTCTTTTATTCAGGAATTTAAGGAAATTTTAAATATTTTTAAAATAAAAAGACCATCTGGATTACACTTTAATGTAGAGGGTTAAATATATATTTAACTCAACTTAATTTTTTTGCAGAATATCAAGAGAAATCAATATTCTAGGGAACTCTCACATCTTAAAAAGTATTTATTCTTTGTTTCTTTTGAGATTCTTTAGTGAATATTATTTTTTCTTTAAAAAACGTTTCTCTTGGAAAAACTTTGTTTTAATTATGCTTTTTGTTATTTTGTTACCTATTCATTTATACTAATTGGAGGTAGTCTATACATTTTTCTAAATAAAAAATTTTTTTTCAACTTGTGAAGATGAAAACAGTGAATTCTTTGGCAGCAATATTACTAAACTAGTCTTTATATAACTGCTTTTCTACTTGTTCTCAGTATTATCAGGACTGTTACCCATAGGGTTTAGTAAATTTTGAACTTTATAATTTAAATCCAATCTTTTTACTCAGGACCAATTTCTCTGTCCTTTGGATTACTGATTTTGGAAGCTGTGAGAGAAAAATGTCCTTAAAAGTAGAGCTCTTTCAACTGGAACTGTTGGTTTTATATATGCTATCTCTCAGCCATCCCTAATGATTTTTAGCAGAAGGATTTGAAAGCAAGTGAAAAGATTGAAGTGGCTTTTACTTGTGTGGTTTTGGGGTGAAGAGCCTTACAAACACAAATCATTTTCCTTTTTTCTTCTGAATGTGAATTTGGTGCTGATGAAAGGGGTCATGCAGGTAACTGTTGGTCCTGTAAAGTGTTTGTTGGAAAATACATGGTGTATGGATAAAAATTCTCCCTCTTATGATATACGTTTGATTTAAAAGATTCCCACTTTATAGAACAAAGGAGGAGGAGTTTTCTGTGAGTGACCAGAGATTCTTGAAAACCACAGCTAAATCTCTGAGAAAACATAGGTAGTGGTTGAAAGTGACAGCTTGCTAAACTTCAGGAACTAGACAACCTTATTATTTTCTTATATATGTGAATACGTGTACTTCCTTTAAAATACATTCTAAGCATATGCCAAATATACTTATGTTAATATATCTGTATATATATTATTGCTATTTTAAAATTAGGTTTGAATGAGCAAGTAGACAAATATCTCTGATGAAGAACTTTTACTCAAAGCATGTTCATGTTTGTAATGCAGTCTGAAAATCTGGATGACGTTAGAAAGAAGATAAAAAAATTGTCAAGAGTTCTTATCTTCCTACTTTGAAAGTGCTTGTGGATAAGTCAATCAGAGTACCTCGAATTGATGTTCCGAACATTTCCAATGGTGTTTGCAATCCCATGCATATTTTTATTTCTTTGTGTGCATTCTTTTGCATTCTATACTGACAATGGAACTTATACTCCCAAATTGTTCATTATGTTTCTTCTGTTGGGATTTGTGTGACAACTAGTTATTTGTTTCTGAAAACAAAGGGACATTTGCATCTGGAGACTGGGGGCCTGGTAAAATCCCCAGGACATATTTTCAACATATTTCATTCCATGTTTCATTAAGTCTGTAGCTATTAGTCTTTGTAAGATATCCATGGCTACATGGGCGGGTCTAAATTGCTGATGGGGAAAGGAGATGCTAGAAGTTTGTCTTGGAATATAAGGCATGAAATTTAAACAGTGACTTCTTATTTAAAATGATTTCTGGCTAGTAGTTTCTCCAAAATTCTCACTAAAATAGGTATACAGATGTTTGGAAAGGTGAAATCCACAATAACATTAAGCACTAACACTCACATTTGCCATAATCTTAGGGGAAATTCTACCAGTGGTCAAAAATCGTATGGCCAAAGTAGTTAAGAACATAGACAGACTTGGTCCTGGTTCAGTCACTGTCATGCTATTATGCGACTTGGGCAGTTTATTTAATCTTTTGGTGTCTTGGTTTGCTCACGTGTAAAATGGAGGTCATAACAGACTTTCCTTCACAAGGTTTCTGTGAGGTCTAAATGGATGAATACACGTGTTTATGCTCTTTGAATGATGTTTGGCACACTTTGAGCTGCAGAAAACATTAGCTATTATTCAATGGCCCAGCCATCCTCTGTCTGCTTGACATTAGGAGGAAATGCCCTTTCTCCTCACTCCCTTTCTGGTTCCTGACTCAATGGAGAAAGGCCGAATCAATAAGAAAACCCAAAGCCACTCAGGCATCACTTTGTCTTTCTGAAGCAGTCACTGTGCTACCTTCTCCCAAATGTGTACAACTCAGCAAAGCTCTGTTTTGGCACAAGACAAAATGCAGCTCTCTTGACAGCATGGATTTCTGTTGTTTTACTACTGGCTTATGCCCACTGGGATTCTTATGAATGTCTCTATTCTTATTATTGCTTCATTAAACAGACATGCTGAATAATGTCATAATGAAGCTGTGATGAAGTCTTCATTTTACTTGTGGGGAACTGAAGTTCAGAAATGCAAAGTGAACTAGTACCAGGATTGAGAGAGGGACTTTGAGTAGAGTTCAGACATCCCTTCAGTACAGTGACCTGTAGAGAACGTCCATCTCCACACTTCCTCTCTGGCTATTACTTTTGGTGCCTTTCAATACAATCAAGTCGAACATCTTTTAGATAAGTTAGTATGTATCCTTTAAACCAGTCAACCAATCTATCCATTTATCAGCGATCATCTCTCTATGTTATTGTTTCATTATTTATTTATTTGTTTATTTATTTATTTTACTTATTTATTGTGGCACTGGGGATTGAACCCAGAGGCATTCTACTGCTGAATTATACCGCTAGACCTTTTTTATTTTTTAATTCTCACTAAGTTGATGAGAGTCTCACTACTTGCTGAGGCTGTCCCGGTACCGGTGATCCTCCCATCTCAGCCTTCCAAGTACTGGGATTATAGGCATGTGCCACCACGCCCAGCTTATTGTTTCATTTTTTTAAAGCTATGCAATGAAGGAAAATGTACTCTACTTATGCAAGAGATGTAAGTTTAGAAGAAAAGAGACAACTCATTAAGAAATTCAAATTCTGTTTCTGTGTTTTGACTCTTTTGAGCTTGATTCATATCTACCATGGGTCCAAACACCTGTGATCTTGTTTGTATCTCCTTGACATTAATATGCATATATGTTTTTATTTATTCCCTTGACATAAAACACATGCTGTCAATAAGGTGCAGCTTAGTAAGAAGGTTGCCATTAAAGTAGAAGTAGCTATGCATGCTCAGATTTTCACATAGATAAATTTATTATTGCTGTCGATTATTGGATCACACTATATTATTTACCATCTGTGTGTATTTACTGAGTAAACTTCTAATAGAGCAAAGCCTTTTTGTTATTTGTTTCTATTTTTCCACTTCCTGAGCCACTCTCTCAGTGGAATCAAGTTTGTTCTTGACAATAGATTTTTGAGTCACCCATGAATATGAGTCTGAAGAAAGTCTATGTTGTAAGGAATCTGTAGCAAATTAGACCAAATCAGACATCAGCACAGGTTATATATTAGATTATTTAGCTGTGCCTAGTTATCAGTTGTTAACACTATCCTTGCCACTCTTCTGTGCTTTGTTCTGTATGGCAGGGATGAAAAGCCTGTGAGCTATATTTCTTCTGAATCCCTTGTCAATAGGGTTTTAGTTTAGATTTTACCAATAAAAGACATCAATACACAATCTCAGAAACTGAGAGATACAGAAAACATCCTATAGCCCCCCCCAGGTAGTAGAGGGTGAGCTGGTATGATTCAGAAAATGCCTCTGAGCATTTCCCCATGAATTACTTACCTTTTTGCTGAAGGCAGCTGTTATCCTTGTTAGGAATTTCTCACAGTTCCAGCAGTTTCCTGACTGAAGCCTATCAACAAGTCTGAGAACTAGAAGCAGCTTCCCAGGACCCACACTTTCATCCTTTTTGTCAATTACTTCCCTGTATTAACTCTTTGAAAAGCTTAAATTACTTTGCTCTTTGCTGGCCAAGCTCTCACTGCTACACTGACATTAAGATTAATTCACTATGGACTTTGTCACGATACCTCAACGTTCTGGCTTCAAATTCTTAAAAATCAAAGGTGGGGCTGCATCCTCTGTTTTATAGAATTTTGATTCTAGCAGAATGTGCTCTAGAAAGATGCTTTCTTGGAAGTAAGAGATGAGGAATAGGTTTGTGCCAGCGAATAACTGTCCAGATGTGCTTATGAGAGAGTGTTGTTTGGTATACTCAGTCTTGATCTCAAAAAAATATTGATGCCAATTTAAAGATTTGATTTTTACATAAAAATCTGAATTTCAGGACATTCTTTAAATGTTAGATCTGATGACTGTGGTCATGTATTCTTCCATACTAGCAGTTGGCTGGAGCCAGGGCACAGCTACTGCATCTTTATCTTGTCCTATTGCCTTCCAAGGCTGTGGCAATTGTTGCATACCACCATACAGGTGCCTTTTCCCCCTTATAGTAGAGCGTTATTGTTCTGAATTCATCCTTCTACCAAAAGAATTAAAATTAAAGGTGGAGAAAGGGTGCAGCATGTTTTAAAAAAGAGAAAGCACTGTTTTGTGCAGAATATTTCTACAAACTTATTTGGAAATTCTTCCCCCCATTCACTCTTTTATTTCATTTGTCTGTCTCCTATACATGAATTTATGAGATCGAGTCTAGTCTCTAGTGATATTTTTTAAAAATCTTATTTGGGTCACAAAACCTTTGATGAATATCACAAAAACTACTGGACACTTCCCTAGAAAAAATAAGTGAGAACACAAACATGTAATATTCTGATCACAGGTTTCTTTGAAGTCTTACATGTAACTAAGTTTAATAAGATCCTCTTTTCTAGAGAAGCAGTTCTTGCTAATAGGCAGATTCAGATTTAGTCGGTCTGACAAGTGCCTGAGATTCTGCATTTCTAACAAGCTTTCAGGTGGTCTTATGTTGTTGGTCTGGGAGCCACACGTTAAGTAGCAAGGTTCAGTGGTTCTTAAATTTTCTTTGAACATTAAAATCCCCTGGACATTTCTTTTAAAAAAAATGGCCAATGCCCAGGCAGTATTAACTTCCTTCTGAGGGGTTTGGAGCATCTGCTCTGTATCAGTGGCCATTTACTGTAATGAGCAGAGACAGGTGGGGAGGGCTGTTAGAGGGACCTAGGTATCAGGTGCTTGTCCAAATGGAAAGAAGTGGTGCCAACTAAGAAGGCAGACTATTGCCAGTGACTAACAATTTTATTTTTCCAAGACTGACCAATTCTTTTTATGTGCAGTGGAAAGAAAAACAGTAACTTAATGCCCCAAAGAAATTTCCCAGTGACCTGCTGTCATTGGAATTACACAGATTGCTCAGTTGAGGTTACCAGTCTTGGGCCCACCTACTGGTCAGTTCCATAAGCAGACCAGGAACTGGGGAAAGAAAGGAGAGTGGAAATAAAATTTCTAGTCATTAATATTTCCAAGGTAATATTTTCCCCTTATAGTACAGCCCTGTCCCAAGCTACTAAAAAGTCACAAAAAGTTGCCAGAGTAGAACTTATGTCAGATGAGAACTGAGTTTGAAGCAGCATCCATTGCCAACACTGAATAGATACTTTCTTTCCTAGGTAGTCCATTACAGTTTGGGGAAAAAACATGATGGTAACACAAAAGATGTGTCCGTGACACTGCTTGATCTGGGCTTCAAAGACAGAATTGAAAGCCGAACTTCAATTGGTGTCAGATCAGTGGAAAGAAGTTCTCACAAATGCTATCACAGCCTGGGTCATTAATGTTCCTCTCCCTTCACCTTACATGGCCACCTCCATGTGCATGCCCCTAATTAGTGCAGCTCGAACAGAGGAGACTTCAGATGCCAAATGTGTGGAAAATTTCCAAAGAAGCATTTCCATTTTAAAGAGATCTTAAAACATTACCTGAATCGTTTCTCCCTTTAAAAATTTTATTCCTGCAGGGAAAAAGATAATTATATGCATTTAGATATGTTTGGTTTTTGTTTAAAAAAATCCTTAGTTGACACTGCCTAATCATAAGGAATTATTTCATAATTATAAAATAATAATAGTCCTAAAACTCTCAGGTTCCAAGAAACCCTTCAGTAAAATTTAGCTCCGATGCTTATATGTACTTACTAAATGTCTTAAAATAAGTTTCACAATCATTTTTTTTCTGTTAACTTCACAATTTAACTTCTCTATCACATACCATCAAGTTGTTAGTCGGCCATCATCTTCTGTTCTATGGCTTTGGAACATCTGATAGAATTGTGTTAAAATGGACATGGCATCTCAAACACCTCTCAAACATCTCTTGGAATATCTCTCTTCTCTGTCTGACTCGCACTTCAGAGAGGAGGAAGCAGGAGGCAGAATCCCTCTGAACAATAACAAATTGGATGGCTGGGTGATAAGTGGTGAAGCCCTGAGGGGCCAGCAGCTGGTGGCGACCCCCTTCCCCTGTGAGGTCCTCATCTCTAATACACACCGTTTTCTCCTCGTAATAGACTTGCACCTGCCATTCAGTTGAGAACGATAAAGAAAATATTTTTCTGCTCCCATCTAGTCTATTTTCTTGTGATTTTCTCTTTTATTCTGCCCCAGAGAACAGATGTTCTGCATCCACGAAGGTTGCTTTTACATTGTTTGGGCTTTCAAAGAGTGTCTCAAACATTCCCGCTGATGATCTAGCGTAAATTGTTCTTGTAATTAGCGTGGTTAATGAACTCCCCACCTATCTTTTAGTAGGCAATTATGAAGCTAGTGTATATTATTAGCAGGTACTGTAGAAAGATGAGAGGAGGGCTGGTGATTACGGATTCCGTCCTCATGTCTCTAAGACCAAATCCCAAACGGTTTAATCATCATTAATGTCAACCTTTGCCATATCTTCATTCTACATGCCATATATTATAATTCTGCATTTACATTCCATCTTGACTTTGATATTTGCTCCTTCAGAATAGAGGTGCCCTGATTAGACAAGGCGACTGGCAGTTGAAAAAGATACTTTAAAATATGCATGTACTATTGCCAACTTTCCACTTGTACTTCTCCCTATCCTTTACTGAGTTTGCCAAAGGGGTGTGTGTGTGTGTGTGTGTGTGTGTGTGTTATTTTGTTAGAAATAGTTATGACTAAGCTGGGAAAGGGGGTACATACCCATCATCCCAGTACTTGGGAGGCTGAGAAAAGAGGATCGCAGGTTCAAGGCTGGCATTGGCAAACTCGTGAGACCCTCAGCAATTTAGCAAGACTGTTTCAAAATAAAAAATAAAAAGGGCTGGGGTATCTTGGAGGTGTACTTCCCCTGGGTTTAATTCCTGGTACCAAAAGAAAAAGGAAAGAATCGAAATAGTTATGACCGAAAAGACCAAGTCTATGGTGAAAAACATGATAATTATCAAATTCTTTTCGTATGAGGTCCATTCTTTTGGGCAGAGTCAAGAAGACAAGGAGGAAGGGGATCTCCTCATGCAGAATGTGAAGTTACTGAATATTTCAAGTGTACAGATACACTGTGTGCACATTTACACTTAACAACCTATAATTATTGCCATTCTTGTTCTACATTACTTTGGTCATTTTATATCAACTATTACTTAAATAATATTGGACAGCCATAGATGTCAAGAATCTTCTTCTGAACCAATCAACCATTGATATTCAAATATTTGTAAGTCATCTACTAGGTATAAGTTACTGTAAAAGCAGATTTAAAAATAAAAAAGGAATATAAATAAAATAGATTAGTAAATTAATCTCAAATTAGAAGAAACATTTTTGCATAAAATTTACAAAAGAGGGGGTACTTTTTATAGGCACAGGCACTTCATAGATAATACAATTTGGAGAAAATACAAAGGAATTTAGTATCCATCTCTGGCTCTAGTTTATCATAATTTTAATTAGGAAAATTAGATGATAGTATATGAAAAATTTAAGAGCCAGATCTAAGTATATATTGAAGATATAATTCTAATGTAAGAATAATTTTAAGACAATGGGTGATTGCTTGCCCAATGATGCCATGCATATTTAGTATGATGGGTTTCAGGGAGGAAGCACTTTCTATATGCTAGAGTGCTCTTGGACAAGTTTTGTTAAAAGTAATAATAACTGGTCCTTATTCCTAACCTTAGATTAACTCCATATTATATAATGCTGAAGAACAGAAAAGTAATGTCTACGCCATCCAGTTTAGTGCTCTGAATATAAGACCCAGTAGTTTTTCTGATTTTCTGAAAAAGGTACTTTAGGTATTTAGAATGTTTTCAAATATCACATTTAATCATTATAAGAGGCAAAGGGTATTTTAAAACCACAAATATTTAAGTTAGAAAATTGGATGTGTTATACAGGGTTCTTGACTACAAGCAATAGAAACTGACCCTGCTTAACTTAACAAAAAAGGAAATTGTAGGAGGCCTCATGGGTAGCTCACAGAACAGTCAAGAATCCTCCAGACAAAATTGGCAACAAGCAGTATCCAATAGCACCTGGGCTTTGCTTAGAGCTGGGTGGTTAGATCTCAGTTCTTGGAGCCATTTCTACTAAACACTCAACCTTCTGTGCTGGACACTTGATCTTTCCACCACTGCTCTGGGGACTAGGTGAGGCTCCCTATGCCTTTCATTCTTTCTTCAAATTTTAGAGACCAGAGGAGGAGCTTCTGATTGGCTAATTCTAAGTTGTGGGCCTGTACCCTATTTGCCAAAGAGCTGGGAGAAGATCAATCCCCTTCTGCTTCCTTGATATCTGTAACTATAGACTTTTGCTTGAAGAATAGTGGTCATGCTTTGGTAGTTCAGAAGGAAGCTAGCCATAATGACAGGCAATGGATGATTAAAATTCTTGTAATCTCTACAAAGGGTATTGTTATTTATGGTGCATTTGTACGTATAAAATTTCTACTGACTGCACTATGTTGCACAAAGTTGGAGAATTGGAGCCTTCTACCAAGGGACACACAAAGTACTGCCTTTGAATGCTGATGAGCAAAACGTGACGTGACAAGAGTCCACTGCATGTGGGTTCCAGTGTGTCTCTTGTTTCCCAGCTGTGCAACTTGTGGGAAACCACTTACATTTTCTAAGTCTCATTCTCTTCTTCTTTAAAATGGGTAGTTCATGATGTTGTGAAGACTAAGTAAGGTAGTATCAAAACTGTGACACCTGAAAAGTGCTACTCAAATGTAGAAATGATTAACCAAAAGACATATTTCTGTAATCTCTTAGGATACCACAAACTTGAATTTATAAGATCTGAAAATGGTATCTCTAACTGACCACTTAATCTTACTGCATGTTCTCAGATGTATCTGAACATGAGGTGTTAGAGCAAAGCTTACCAGTTGGTGGGTTCTATGACTTGATTTTACATGCTGAATGAAAGAATGAGTGTGTGTGTGTGTATACATACATATACATATACATATTACACACAGGTATATATATATATATATACACATATACATATGTGGGTATATGTTTATATGTTATTAGCCTGTTATTTAATGGAAGGCAGATGAAGGCACCAGATGGAAGGCACCATTCTTCCATGGAGCCATCAGAGTCAATATTTGGAACTGGATTCAGAGTGGAAATAACATGAGGCATTTCAGGACACGCTGACCTACTTCAATCACTACTCCTGGAAGATGGGAATCTCCACAGGAGCTTCCACAGAACACTTTTCTTGATGTGATTCTCCTGAGGCTGAACGAAAGTCGTCTCTGTGAAAGTCCTTCACTGCACCTTTTATTTCCAACTTCTTCTTTCTTACTTGGCAAAGGTGATGGGAAGCAAACAGAAACATATTATTTCATTGTTTTGATTTATTTTTTGGACCGACATGCTTATTTTCTTTTGCAGCAATTTTATATTATCTACGAGAAAGTTCTTTTGTGAAGGGGCTGCCTTATAGGAAGTTCTGCCAGGCAGATGTACCTTAAATGACAGTGTCAGAATGGCCGTTTCTGTGTCAAGCAACTTGGCACAAAACTAGTTGTCAAATTACACAGTCACATCCATCAGCTTCCTGTGGATGAGATGAGTGGCCTTCAGTCCACTAATGCCTGCTTAATTTTTTTTTTGGTGTCTCCTCACAGTGGCCAGATGATTGGTCTCTTTGTAGGGGCCCTGAACACGATGACATACAACCCATTACTGTCTATCCAAAGCTGACAATGCTTCTCCAGTGAGCTTCGTCCCTAATAAAAAGATGAAGAGAGAGTGAGCTCCCCTTTTGTAGAGACCTGAAAAGCATGGGGAGCTGGCAGGTTCCCAATTTTTATTTTTATTCTAATTACACAGTGAAAACAACTCACAGAATTTAGTGTCTAATTTGAGATATTTTAATCTTAGTTTCATCCATTAATTTGTCAAGACCATATTGAGAGAGGAATTTGAAAGTAAGTTCTCCCTGTCAGGAAAACCCTTTCAAAGCCTCAAAGAAAAGTCTGTCTTAATCATATATTCACTTTTCCCCTCTGAGCACCTGAACAAAGAGACCCATAACACATGCATGATTCTGAACAATAATTTTTATTTCAGATAGCAACAAGCCAAACTGAATGCAATCTCAACCCCTGTATGCAATTAATAATTTTCACATCCCACAACATTTACCTGTGCAATGTTAAAAAACCATGTGGGTCTCAGTTTCCCCATCTATAAAATGATAATTTTGGTGATTTGATCTTTAAAAATCCTTCCAGATTTTTATTTTCCCTGCTTTTTTGAAAATTTTGTTTTATTAAAGAGGATATTAGGTGATAAGAACAATGTTGTTATCATTTATTCAATCAGGATTTTCTAACAGTAATATCTTCCGTTAGTACCCCAAGTGTAGAGCTTTTTACTCTTAGACTTTATTATTGAAAACTTACAAACCTTAGCTCATGCATAGAGTGAAATACAAACACCGCTTTTTGGGAGCAAAGTGGAATAATGTGCATCTCCGCTGGGTGGGGGGGGGCAAACTTACCTTCTATCTTTTAGATTTTGAATGTCTTATGTGTGTCTTCCCTACCCTTCCCCAAACCATGCATGCACATTCTTCATGTCAATAATGTCCAAGACAAATGCACATAGTATGCAGAGGAGATGCTCAGCATATACCGAGTGAACTAATGATGACTGAATATTCAAACCACATATTTCTATGTTAGCAGATGGTCTTTGATTGAGTCAAATAAGAGCCAACAGAGCAAGGCAGTTCTCGTGATAACGAAGCATTATCAGCTCTATCACATATAGCCTTTTATTCATGGATACAATATATGTCAATGTGACAGCATAGTTCTCCTCTGCCATTACCGTTGGTCTTCACTAGCACCATCAAAGTTTTTATTTTAAAATTGGAAAGACATGAATTGCGTGAGCTTGATATCTGCATTTTCATAACCCTGGCCCCTCTCCCATCACTGTCAAAACCTATTTAAGTCTCTGCTCTCTTGCTTTTCAAAACAGCAGCTTGTGATGTGATGTAGGACCTGCGGTGTGAAAGATGGTCTATATTAGTGGATAAGCTTGTGTTCTTATAAAGAAACAGGTCATGTATTGGTAGGAAATCCTTCTTGCTGTGGACTGTAAGCAGAGTTGGAGGGCAGAGGACAAAAATCAAAACAGAACCCTCTGTTGTTTTTCTTTCCTCCCTCCTGTCATTTTAGGAAATTTCTTTTATCACTTTGGCCATGCTACTTTGTGGAGTTGTTTGGGCAAATCCCCACAGTTAGACAGACCCACTGACTTCCACCTAATAGGGTCATATTTATGTGGCTAGGAGGCTTGCTGACTGGCTTCATTCCCCAGGAAGT
Source organism: Glis glis (assembly GCA_004027185.1). Taxonomy (NCBI): domain Eukaryota; kingdom Metazoa; phylum Chordata; class Mammalia; order Rodentia; family Gliridae; genus Glis; species Glis glis. The sequence continues at coordinate 2,751 of PVJS01023415.1, read as the reverse complement.
AATTCTTGGCTAGTTCTGGCAGGGACATTATAAGCTCACAGGCTTTATCAAATCTGTGAAACCAAGTGTGATTTACAGCTAGAGTTGGGGGCAGAGAAACATATAGTAGTTGGATTCTAAAATCAGAAGCTTCTTCCCTGACAAGGTAGAGGGAATTTGAGTCAGAAGCCAACAAATAAGACCGATTTCAGCTTATCTTGAAAATTTCCAGACTTATTCATAAATTTGACAGGAGTGCTATCAGAGAGAAACACTTTGAAATGATAAAAAGTAAACACTCGACGTGAGACCCAGAGATGCGGATATCTTTCAGATGGCTGGGCTTGGTGCAGAGAGTCACCGTCACAATAGAATAGGATGCTGCAGCCTTTCTCTTTTAAGTTCTCTTAAACTGCCTCTGGAAATGTGGAAGGGGTGGGGATTATTCAGTCCAAAATGTACTTTGAATTTTTAAAATGAAAACATGGAAGAAGGGAGGATGGACTAGGAAGTAATGAGGATTTTTTTTAACATGGAAAAATGTCAGGAGAACAAACTGACATAAGTTCTATTTTGATTACTTTTCTGAGTAGTAAATGATGGGAAAATAAGAGGGATTTCTTTTTTCTTTGATGGCTGTTGATAAGGTGGTGTCATCTGCTCCAAAAGCGAAATCAAGTAGGGATGGGTGGGAGACAAGCAGAATTTTCCACGATTATTTGATAGAGTTTGACAGTATTATGAAGAAATTTTTTTGAATCACCATGGCATAGAATTTTTAAATCTCCAGAGAAATGATAGATTTATCTTAATTTTTAAGCACCACAAAACTTTACTATTTTCAATGCTCTGGAAAGCCCATTGTTTTGAAAAAAAATGTTTACCAGAAAGAAATTGCATTAAGTGATAATTCACTTTCACATTTTCACATATGTGCACAAATATCTATCTACCTATTTGTTGATGAGAACTTCTGTCCAGATTGTAACAGGATAAGCAGTATTGCCATGATGAATTAAAATAAGTCCAGCCTAAAGCAAAGGAATTTATGTCTGCTAACCTGGGCAGCCTTACCAAGAGTAAACGTGTGTGCGCATGTTTGTGTCTTTTTGAAATGCCAAATATAATCAGAGGAGCCTCTTCATCACCTTCAAGGATGTCTGAGTGACTTAAAATCTATGTTGCAAACCATTGGACAATCTCAACGAATATAGGAATAAGTAATCTATTTCAGAGCAGTCCCAAGCAAAGCATTTTAAAAATACTAAATGAATAACTGCTATAAAGCAATTTCTCAGAGTCCTGTAGGGGGAAAATCTTTATCTTTTTAAGTGGGGCATAGTCCCTGTCATGAAGGACGCAGGACAAAGGCAAATATAGTCTTTGACCAGGAATGTGTAGACACTTGAGGCAAAAATAACAATGAAGAGGTCCAGTGTATGTAGGACAACCAACAGGGCCATTCTTAACCTGGGAATCTTACATCAGTTTTTGGTTCTGAATTTTTGAATGAAACACTTGAAAAAGGAGAGGTAAACTCTGACTAGTTGTACTCTAAAGCTCATGTCTTCTCAGTGACCAGCATATATAGGTTTTCCTGTGCCAAGAGAGCATGTGGGTGTTGGAGTGGGGTGGGCCTGGGAGAGGCACCAGACTTCGTTGCCACATTTGGCCTGGCAGCCAACACATCTCCAAGACTAACTTTCATCCATGGCACAGCTTCGGGGGTGAGATGGCAAAGCTGTTTCCTTCCTGACATTTTAATCTCCACTTCCCCCAAGGAATCCTGCCATATTTTTTAAGTAGGTGCAACACATAGTACTTAATTTATGCATTTAAGTAAGCAGATCTGACAAAACAATAAAAACTGCATAAGGTTTATGTGGGCAAATTGCCACTTCTTGAACTTTGGAATTTGCATGCACAGTAAGTTGGGAATTTGCTAATTAACTCCATGCACATGCCCAGAAATAGACTCACAAATATTGTTTCTTGTCAGTGAGAATGTGTTTACAATACGCCAAACCAAAAGCACCTTCACATGCTCTATCCAGATAAAAAATACTGTGTATCATAACATTTTTAGCTTCTTGGTCTCACCTTTTCTCCTTTTTTAGCACAATTGTCCTGAGAAAATATTCTTTTGGTGGTTGTCAACTGTGTAGGATAACAAAGTAGAATACTTGCTTTCACCTCTAAGATCTCCTTTGGGAAAACTGGCAAACAGCATACTCCTAGCAGATGAAACATTAGCCTATTGGATATTTATTGAATCACAGAACCTTAGAAAAGGAAGTATAATATTTAGGCATAAGGTACTAAAACAAAAATGCACAAATGCAAGAACTCAGCTATGGCAGAAGAGTATTTGTTTTTCACGTAACAGTGCAAAGGTAAGCCGCTTAGGATTGTGGGGTAGCTGCTACTCAAGGTAGTTATTCAGGAACCCAGATTCTGTTGAGGGTCATCTTAGAATGCACCAACTCAGTTTGAGTACACAGCATTTGGCTGGGTGGGATCTGTCTGCAAGCCGACACATTCCAAGGGACCTGGTGTAATCTCTAAGGTGCAGTCTTTGATGTCCTACACACAATAATGTTTAATCCCTCCTTCCTCCAAGCTTGTCACATGTCTGCCTCACTGACCTTCTTTTTTTTTTTTTGTGGTACCAGGGATTGAACCCAGGGGCGTTCTACCTCCGTGCTACACCCCCGGCCCTATTTTTTATACTTTATTTTGAAACCCGGTCTCATGAAGTTGCAGAGGGCCTCA
>PVJS01023414.1:0-29616 GCA_004027185.1 Glis glis | reverse complement strand
ACCAAAAAAAAAAAAAAATGGACTAATACACATGACCTCTCTAGGTCCCCCGCTTTCCAAGGTACCCAGGTCAGGTCAGTAGAGCAGGACCCCAAGTAGTGGGGACCTGAGTCCTGTGACCATGGGAGACACTGAATTCTGCTGCCCAAAGCTCCCGACCACCATGCTCAAGGAGGCTGGCCAGATGACAAGAGCAGAAACTGAAACTGCTGGGGGAGGAAGAGTTAAAACCCCTCTTCGCAGCCTCAGGTGCTCATCCTCTTCAAATAGCTAAAGCACACTCTACTTGGTGCAGGTTCCCCAATAAATCCAAGAACCATGGTGATTTACCAAGAGCCTTGGTTATTGGCAACAGCAATCTCACTTACCCAGAGCAGCGCTGAGAACAAACCGTAATTTAGAGCTGGATTTATATTGTTTGTTCTACAGCAACAAACTCAGCAAATCATAAATTCCCTCTGAGATGAAAGGTGGAAATTGACAATATTTATGAACTCGAGAGGCAAAGAAGGGCCTGACCAGGCCTTTGATTTGTAACCGAAACTCCTCCTGGCAGCTTTAGCCAAGGACACCGCTGCCGTCCTGGCTCCAGGAGTGGAACTTGGGCCAGGGCACGGGGAGAGCAGGAGGGGCAGGTGTGCCAGGTGTTTCCAGCCTCAGGGTGGGGTGGTCTGTGAATGCTAGAAGCAAGACGTCGCCTTGTGCTCGGTGGGACACACAGCAACAAGACAAAGAAATGCAATTCTCAGATCACATGCTCCCGCTCTGAATGGATACTCCTTTGTGAAAAGTCATTGCTCTGCTGGCCTGGACCTAAGTCTACTCATGTCCTACTATCTCAGGTTTTGAACTTACACTTCCCTCTATGTACTGGATACACCAAATATCACCTTCTGATCATCTATGAAAGGAAGATGACAAGCCGGGCGTGGTGGCGCACGCTTGTAATCCCAGTACTTGGGAGGCTGAGACAGGAGGATCCTGGTTCGCGGCCAGCCTCAGCTACTTAGTGAGACCCTCCGCAACTTAGTGAGACCCTGTTTCAAAAGAAAGAATAAAAAATAGGGCTGGGGGTGTAGCTCAGAGGCAGGCCCATGGGTTCAATCTCCATACCACAAAAAAAAAGAAAGAAATACATAGACACACCAACTATCCCACCCAAAGGCCATGGACTGCCAACGCCTGGCTTACACAGCCACTGGGCAAACATATGGTCCAAGAACCAACCAGGGCCCTTCACCTCTCTGATGATTCCCAAGCAAGAAGGTGGGGGTGGGGACGTGGGTCACCTGCCTCCCAGAGCCCCTCGGGGCTGTGGTGGCATGCTCACCCAGGCTGTCCATCATGGCATCCAGCACATTGGCAGCGGCAGCAGAAATCCCCGAGTTCTTGGAGTTGAGATTGTCTGCGACGGCAATGATGAGGGAGAGCAGCATGGGGAGGATGCGCTCTCTGAGGAGGGGGACCATCTTGGCAAGGGACTCCAGGGCACACTGGTTCACTTTCTTGTTGGAATCCTGAAGCCTTGGGGTGAAAGCATCGAAGACCTATTGCGGGGATGAAAACCAAGAGCTCATGTGACTCCAGGCTGGGCAGGGGTCCCACAGTACCAGCGACCTTGGGGCTCACCCAGCCCGACCAACTGCCCTCAGCCAGGACTCCTCTTGCATCCTTGAAAGGGGTCCCCCAACCTGTGCCAGAATCCACCCAACTATGAAGAGTTCAGCTCCTCCAAAGGGGCAGGCAAGGGTGAGGAGCTAACACTCCTTACGGGCCAGGCATCCAGAGCATCCTGGCAGGTCCTCTGCGCTTTCACTAAATGACCTTAACAATCCACAAGGTGTGTGTTATCACCCCACTTTCCCAAAAACAACAACTGAGGCTCAGAGGGAAATGACTTGCCTCAGATCACACAGCTAGTAAGAACCCTGGATGGACGCCCAGGATGCTCAGCCCGGCTCTTCTCTGCCACATGACTGACTGTCAGCAACCTTGCTCCCGGGAAAAAGCAGGCATCGCCCTGGTGTTCAGCCTGCGAAAGGCTGTGCCTACTCCTAACCCACCTGTCCATCCATCACGGCCTAGTGACCTGTGCAACCACAGGCCCTGCCCCCAAGTGTTATGTAAATAACTAATCAAAAGCAACCCAAGCCGGGTGTGGTGGCGCACGCTTGTAATCCCAGTACTTGGGAGGCTGAGACAGGAGGATCCGGGTTAGCGGCCAGCCTCAGCTACTTAGTGAGGCCCTCCACAACTTAGTGAGACCCTGTTTCAAAATAAAGAATAAAAAATAGGGCTGCAAGTGTAGCTCAGAGGTAGAATGCCCCTGGGTTCAATCCCCAGCACCGCAAATAAATAAATAAATAAATAAATAAATAAAATAAAATAAAAAATATGTTTTAAAAGTTCATTTTGAGCCAGGCTTGGTGGCGCACGCTTGTAATCCCAGTACTTGCGAGGCTGAGACCGGAGGATCCGGGTTTGTGGCCAGCCTCAGCTACTTAGTGAGGCCCTCTGCAACTTAGTAAGACCTGGTTTCGAAATAAAGAATAAAAAATAGGGCTGAGAGTGTAGCTCAGAAGTAGAATGCCCCTGGGTTCAATCCCCAACACCACACACAAAAAAAAAAAAGCAACCCAAGGCCTCAGCCGCAGCACCCTCTACCTCTGCCTCCTAGCTTCCAGATCATAAATCTACCAGAGTGATGAGAGACACCTGGGAAGTCTCTGAGCATTTCCAAGGTGCTGTAGAGCACTTAACCATATCCAGGTAGCCTTTTGGCATTACAAGGACCAACTAGAAAGCAAGTGCCTATCAGGCCCCTTATACCCTGGCACAGTGTCCCACCCGGTTCAGAGTTTTCCAAGTTGCAGTCGTACACCCAAGGGAGAGACAGCCGGAGGGCATGGGGGGCTGTGCTCACCTGGACCAGGTTGGCAGCGATGAGCTCTGGCCTGGTCCTGCAGTGCTCGAGGAGCCGCCCTACACCTTCCATCCGAGACTGGTACTCCTTGGCCTCCAGCAGCCGCGTCAGCTCCCGCAGCTGCTCCGCCATCTCCACACCGCCCCGCAAGGAGGAGCGCAGCCCCGCAGGCCTCGGGCCATTGCAGCCAAACCTAGGTGGAAGGAGAGTCTAAGCCTGGGGGAAGAACCCAGGGCATGGATGCCCCCTGTCCCACACCTCCCCCCACTGACCAGTGGAGCAGAGACCATTGTCACCAGGGGCTGAATCCACCCCCAGCTTCTCCTCCACCTGCTGCTTGGGGACACCGGTCCTGGGGACTCTGGAAGTCTGTTCTCCTCAAGGGACAGCAATATGTCACCTAGGGTCCCGTCCCTTTGTCAGCAGCAGAACTTTCTCTTCCTGGCTTTGTCTTTCTTTTCAGAAGACATGTGAAGAATTGGGGTGGGGGAGGTTGGAGTAAGGGGGTGGGTGTCCATGGAAACATGACTGGTGAACCTTTCTTTCCTTCTTCCTTCCTTCCTTCCTTCCTTCCTTCCTTCCTTCCTTCTTTCCTTCCTTCCTTCCTTCCTTCCTTCCTCTCTCTCTCTCTCTCTCTCTTTCTATTTCTTTCTTTCTTTCTTGTGCTGGGGATTGAACCCAGGGCCTCACACATACTAGGAAGTGCTCTACCACTGAGCTACACCCCCAGCCCAACAGGTTCACATTTAATCTGAGAATGGGAATAATCTCGGAGTAGTTTTGATTTGCATCTCCCTGATTGCTAATGATGTTGAACATTTTTTCATGTATCTATTGGCCATTTGTATCTCTTCTTTCATGAAGTGTCTATTCATTTCAGTTGCCCACTTCTTGATCGGATTATTTGTTTTCTTAGTGTAAAGTAATATGTACATGTGAAAATATACCAACATCATTCTCGGTACTTCATACGGGTGGGGGGATGTGGGGGGACACTAAGAGCTGTGTGCATGTATATTAACATCAAATAGATATTCATTGCGATATAAGACTCCAATGCACCAATAAAAGCATGTCAAAAATAAATAAATAAATTTCCAGCACACACAAAAAAATAAGAGTGGGAAAAAGTCTCAGAGGTCATCACACCCCACCTTCAACCTGGTGCCTGCATTCCTGTACCTGGTTAGCTAGACTCTGCTCACACTCCTCTGGTAATTAGGGAAATGTTAAGCAGCCCTGTGCCCTGACATTTCGATCGCATGCCCATCAAAGCCCCCTGGCCGGTTCGAGCCATCATGAGAGCAGAGCCATATAGAAGTCCTGTCTCCCACACCAAGTGCAAAGCCAGGATCGCTAAGCTCATGCCCTACACCCAGGTCCCACCCACCAGGACCCAACATCATCCATTCCATCATTCACCCCTGCACGCCACCCTCTGAGGGCCAAGAGCTGTGCTGGGCACTGAGAACAATGAGATGAGAGATGCGAGGTTTGACTCAAAGATGCCATGGACCAGTGGAAGACAGGGTTATAAAGAACAGAGGGCAGCTGTCCCCCCTGAGAACGTGGGACACACAGTGTCCGAAAGAGCATCTGGGAGGTGACAGGTGAGCTGAATCTTGTAGGACCAAAAGGCATGTTCCAGGTGAAGACCCCAAAGCATAAACAAGGCTTTGTTTATGCCATGGAGGGGCAGGGAACAGGAGCTGCTCTGCTGAGAGGGGATGTGGGGGAGCGTGCAGGGATTACTACTGAAGAGGCGGCGGGCCTTCCCTGGCACCCTGCACAGGGGACAGAAATCACACTTATCCAAATGGGATCTTGCCAACACACGGCAGAACGGTTTGCATTTTAAGTACAGGAGTGACCATTAGATTCCTGCTGGGTTTCTAACTGCTCACAACACCCACCCTCAGCCTCTCAGACCATGCCTTCTCTTCTGCTTATGTCCCAGCTCAGCCTCTGAACCAGTCCCAGGCTGCCCCCAGGCCCCAGCCTTGCCCCACCTGCACACCCACATCTGGTGGCTAAAGGATCTGCTGATCTGAGTGAGTGAAGAGATGCCCAGCTCACCCAGAGAGCCTGACCAAGGACACAGCCCACCTATGCTAGCAGGACTGCAGTCCCTCAGCCAAGACTGCAGGAACCGACTTCCACTGGAAGATGCTCCCAAGCCCAGGATGTGGGTTGGAGAACACATCCTTTAAATCCAACCTAATCTCAGTAACTAGTTGGTACTGCAGACCCAACTAGGTCTCAGGCATGCCGCAGATCCACACATCCACCCCAGAGCCACCCATGGCCAAGCAAGATATCTCCGTCAGCAGTTGTGGACAAGGGGTCCCAGGAAGACAACAGCAGCCTTACCCCTCCTCGATGGGCAGCCCGTTCTCACACGCAACCAGGCTCCTCGACACCTTGCGACCTTTGGCAGATGGAAGTTCATGATTGTCTTCTGTTCCCTTGAAAAATACACGCAAAACATGAGCCAAAAGGAGTGGGCCCCTGGGGATTTGTGTGACATTCCAGTAGAGGCTCTAACATGAGGAATAACCCTTTCTGCCTGGGAGAGTTTCTGAGGTCACAGGTGACCCTACTGGAGCCCTGGAGGTGACAGAGCACAAAGTTCCCACTTAACAGGTGAAGGTGTGGCCCAGGGCGCTCGAGGAACATAGGCAGTGAGAGGCAGAACCAGGTGTGAGCTCAGGGGACGGAAATCACACTTAATGCCACCTGGCAGGGGTAACAGAGGAAATGACAGCCTCCAGAATCCACTCCCCACTCCCCTGGCCCACTCAAGGCCACCAGGCTCCACTCTGCCCTGCCCCAGCCCTGAGGACCTAGACTCACGCTCCACCTGCTCACCCGCTGCTTAATGGCCGCCATGACTTTCCGCAAGTCATGTGATGGGAGGGACTGCTTCAGAAACGCGTCAAACTTGGCATTTGCCATCAAGATATTCACCATCTTCCGGCCATAAAACCTGCCATAGCAGAAAGGGCGAGATGAAGAAGCAGCCACAGGAGCGCAGGATACATTTGCTCTCCACTTTACACAATTCTCCTAATTCTAGTAGGAGAGGTTTTTTTTTTTTTTTTTTTTTTGCGGTACCGGGGATTGAACCCGGGGGCGTTCTACCTCCGCGCTACACCCCCGGCCCTATTTTTTATACTTTATTTTGAAACCGGGTCTCAGGAAGTTGCAGAGGGCCACACTAAGTAGAGGGAGAGAGAGAGAGAGAGAGAGAGAGAGAGAGAGCGCTGAGGTTGGCCGCAAACCCAGATCCTCCGGTCTCCGCCTCCCAAAGTACTGGGATTACAAGTGTGCGCCACCACGCCCGGCTTTAGTAGGAGAGTTTTTAATACTTTTCCTAATTATGAAAGCAATCCCTACCTGATTAAAAATTAGATTCATAAAAGAATAGGCATCTTCTATAATGCCACTACCAAGATAAAATTACTATTTAAATTTTTGCCATTTTCTTAGTCTTTTTTCTATGCATATATATTTTAGTTGAAATCAGACTGTATATACAACTTTCACTTTATCATTAATCATCTTTGCATGTCATTTTAAATTCTTCATAAGGGTCCTTTTAAATGGTAGCCCAATCGTCTATTGCATTATATAACAAAATATATTCAACTACTTTCTAGTATGGGACATTTAGAAGTCTGAAGGAGAATGCAAGCCGGGCGTGGTGGTGCATGCCTGTTATCCCAGTACTTGGGAGGTTGAGACAGGAGGATTGCAGGTTAGAGGACAGCCTCAGCAAATAGTCATACACTTGTCAACCTAGTGAGACCCTGTTTCAAAAAAAAAAAAAAATAGGGCTGAGGGTGTAGCTCAAAGGTAAAAGCCCCTGGGTTCAAGCCTCAGAACCACAAAAAAAAAAAAAATGAAGGAGAATGTATTGGGACTGTATAGGAGGGAGTGGTCAACCATACCTGGTAAATAGTAATAGATGAGATGAGGGAGGAATCAAGGAGAGCTTCATAGAAGAGGGGACCCAAGGTTGGGATCAGAGGATGTGTAGGAGTTCACAAGTGGGGTGGGGCTAGGGACTAAGTAGGAGGAGAAGGGTCATTCCAGGGTCCATAACACATTGTGACACATCAGCAGGATATGATTGGAGAATAGTGAGCAGGGGCTAGACCCAGGAAAGGAATAGGCTGGAGAAGAAGGTAGGGCCCTGTCTAGAGAAACAGGAAGGAGTTCAGCCTGCGGAAATGAGGAGCTAGGTTTGATCAGATTTGCCTGTTAGTCCAAACATCTCTGGCACAGTATCAAGGGTAGATCAGTGCAGACAAGTTTAGAGGCCAGGAGACCTGTTAGGAGGCCACCATCACAGCCCAGGCAAGAGAAGAAGACCTGAAAGAAGGCAGCAGAATAGGAATAAGAAAGGACAGTCAGATTCAAGAGCTGCTAAAGGGGCAGAAACAGCCCAGCGTGGTGGTGCACGTTTGTAATCCCAGTACTTGGGAGGCTGAGACCTGAGGATCCAGGTTCGCGGCCAGCCTCAGCTACTTAGTGAGGCCCTTCGCAACTTAGTGAGACCCTGTTTCAAAATAAGGAATAAAAAATAGGGCTGGGGGTGTAGCTCAGAGGTAGAATGCCCCTGGGTTTGATCCCCAGTGCCACAAAAAAATAAATAAATAAATAAAGAGGCAGAAACTGCAGAATGTGGTTACAGGTTGGAAGTGGAGCAGGAAATACCTATAATTATCATATTTCACCCAACCTCAGACCCCATTATTGTAAAATGTGCCATTACTTTATTTTCCACTAAGGAAAAAACAGAAAAATTAAATGCTGGTAATTTCCACTGTCTTCAATGACACTGCCCATAGGTGAAGGCTACTTTAGAAACAGAAGGTAATGTTATTTATTAATATTTTCCTGCCTTGGGTCAGGTAAAGTTCTTGGTGGTTGCTTTGCAAGAAAATGTGAATTTTTGGTCATTCCTTCCACAGTGAATGTTTGCTTCGTTGATGTCTAATTGATGCCCCACTGCTTATTTCTTTGCCTCTTCTCATACACAATAGTTTTTCATTTCAATGCCAAACAATAGTCTAATAATTCTCAGACCTTTTAAACAGTAATTAAACTCAGCAGTTCTCTGCAGAGCACCCAAAATGATTTCTGTAAATAAATCAAAAGGTCGACAAGCAAAGAAAGGCTCATAGCATAGTTCCTACAATGCAAACTTCAATTCAAAAGTTTATATGAGGAGTAACAACCACCATGTCTGCAAATGTGTCAATAATAAAACCCCAGTTGTAATCACTGCCCGGCCAACAGCGACTGTGAGAGGCCGCGGATTGTAAGGTACTTGCCAATTTCACAGGTACTCCAGTGTGGGGAGAGGTGTGTCTTAGATCCAAGGAAGTATGGGAATCCCTGTCTTGCAGTTTGAGTGACTTGGTAAATAATGGTGACTTTGAACAGTAGAAGGAATGCAGCTAGAGAAGCAGGCTTGGGGAGGAAGCAGTGAGTTCCCTGAAGGACACTTTGCCCTAAAGATGACAGTGGGACATCTGGTGACAGGTTCCCTAGAAGCATTAGAGATATGGGACTGATGAGCCAGGTGTGGTGACACATGCCTGTAATCCAGTCCTTGGGAGGCTGAGACAGGAAGATCACAGGTTCAAGACCAGTCTCAGCAACTTAACAAGACCCTCAGCAACCTAGCGAGACCCTGTTTCAAAACAAAAAAACATATAGGGAGGCCCTCCACAACTTAGTGAGACCCTGTTTCAAAATAAAGAATAAATAATGGGGCTGGGGGTGTAGCTCAGAGGTAGAATGCCCCAGGGTTCAATCCCCAGTACTGTAATAAATAAATAAATAAATGCTTAGGGATGTAGCTCAGAGGTAGAATGCCCCTGGGTTCCATCCCCAGCTCCAAGTAGCGGGGGGACTGATGATCAAGGGTCTGGGCAGGAGGATCGCAGGTTCACAGCTAGCCTCAGCAACACAGTGAGGCCCTCAGCAACTTGGTAAGACCCTGTTTCAAAACAAAGTAAAATAAAATAGGGATGGGATGTAGCTCAGAAGCAGAATGCCCCAGGTTCAATCCCCAGTACCACCAAAAAAAAAGGAAGGGAGGGAGGGAAGGAGGGTGGGTCTGGGCTGGAGGGAGAGATGGGGAGGTGTCAGAGTTTGCTAGTGGCCGGAGCCATGAGAAGTGAGAGCCAGAAGAGCCACCTCCATGCAGAGGTGGGCAGGGCGGAGAAATGTCCCCAGAGGACAAGGAGTACCAGGAGGCACAGTGACCCAGAGACCAAGAGGCACAGAGTTCCGAAATGGAAAATGAAATGCAGTCAGTCTTTTATAGCATCCAATATAAAAGAGCGGTCAGAAGGGAGAAGGGTATTCGATCTTCCATCCCCTACCACCAATTACAAACAAGCCAAAGCCTTCCTCTCCACCAACATCCCTCATTTCCGTGAACAGCACTATCATTCACCCAGCTGTTCGGTTAAAAAACCTAAAAGGCAACTTAGATCTATTTGTCTTTGAAACCCTCACCACCCATATCCTGTTGGCTACACCTTCCAGTATACCCAAAGCCACCCACTCTCCTAGTCGTTCTTGCTCGGACTGTGGCACAGCCATCTGTCTGCTGTCTCCCCTGCATCCTGGCCCCTCTTCCCCACTATTGATCCTCCACCAAATAGCCAGAAATATTTTTTTAATCAAATGTCTAACAAGCATATGAAAAAACACTCAAACTCATTAGAAATCAGGGGGGAAAGGCACTCAAATACAACAATGAGCTGTCACTTTTACCCATTAGATTGATAAAAATTAAAAATCCAGGCCGGGCGTGGTGGCGCACACTTGTAATCCCATTACTTTGGGAGGCGGAGACCGGAGGATCCCGGTTCGCGGCCAACCTCAGCTCTCTCTCTCTCTCTCCCTCTCTCTCTCTCTCTCTCTCTCTACTTAGTGAGGCCCTCCGCAACTTCATGAGACCCGGTTTCAAAATAAAGTATAAAAAAAATAGGGCCAGGGGTGTAGCACAGAGGTAGAGCGCCCCTGGGTTCAATCCCCAGTACCACAAAAAAAAAAAAAAATCCAGATACTGCCACATGTTGGCCAGGCCAAGAGGAGGTAGACACTTCTGCCAGCAGGAGGGATGCCGTGAAGCCAGGGCAGTGTACTCGTGCCCTGGGCAGTGGTGCTGCCCCAGGCTTATTCCCAAAGACCCCTACTCAGCTCCATTGTGTGAGGATTAAACGCACAGCACCCTTTGCAGTGGAGGGGAGAGCAGCACTGCCGCCCTCCAGGGAGTCACTGACACATGTGGGTGTGGCCTTTCAAGCCCAGCCAGGTGCAGCACCACCCCATAGCAGGTGGGGATGGAGCAAGAGGACTACACTCCCACACTCACGTCCAAACAGATATGGTGATGATGTGCCCTGAACCAAGGAGGATCAAGACTTGGACCCAGCCCCAGCTTTGGAAGACAATCAGATCCAATCTTTATCCTGCTTAAAACCTTCTATTAACTCCTCACGCTCCCAATAAAAAGTCCTCTGGTTCCTCTCATCATGCAACCCCAAATCCCAACCCTTGACCTTGGCTCCCAAGCCCTCCAGGATCTGCCCATCATGCCCCTGTTCCCCATGCTCCACCCAGCCTGGCCAGCCAGGTCCCTCAACACCAAGGTGTTCCAATCCAGGGACCTTGGACCATTTCCATCAGAGAGCCGGCTCTATCCAACTGGTCAGTTCTCAGATCTCCCCAGCTTTGTCTAGACTCCCTCTCACTCCATTCTCCATGCCACCTTCTTGGCCTTTTACCTTAGTATCCTGTGTCTAAAATGAACTAATATTTATTTGTTTATTTGTTTATTATCAGATCTCCCCAGCTCTGTCTGAACTCCCTCCCACCCCGTTCTCCATGCCACCTTCTTGGCCTTTTACCTTAGTATCCTGTGTCTAAAATGATCTAATATTTATTTGTTTATTATCTGTATCCCTCAAGTAGGAGGTAAGACAACAGGGGCTTAATTTTTCCTAGTCACTGTGGTGTCCATAATAATGAAGAGTGCTCATTAAATACCTTTTGAGAAAATGACTGAGTGGCCTTACAAAGAGAGGAGCTGCGGTGGGTAGAGACAAGAGCAACAGTGCAAGGAGTAGAGGGGGAATGGAAGAGGCAGGGGCACTGGCCACTCCCTTGTTTGGCTGTGATGTTGGAGAGAGGTGGGACACAGCTGGAAGGAAAGGACACAGCTTCCGTCCATGTGACTGTCCCTCTGCCTGACCCTGGGGAAGCTGGGATGCATGAACAGGACCCGTGGGTTGACTGGTCGCCTTGTCTGCCCCAGGTGCAGCCCTGCCCTACCTGGTGTCCTGGTTGGAGTCCTGGGCCAGTCGCACCAAATTGTGCACCAGCATGTCTGTGCTGTCCCTGGTGCCCGAGAGAAGTTTCTCAGCACCTATTTGTTCCAGGACAGCCGAAAGGTGCTCAGCAGTACACTTCCGGACTAAGGGGTTTCGGTGGCTGAAAGGGAACACAATCACAAACAAGGGGTCAGTGGCAGGATGGGGATGCGGGGACCCCAGACGGGCACACATGGATCTACAATTGCAGACCATGCACTCTCATGCCAGCTGTGGCTCCAAAACCTGTCCCGTGTAGGCTGGAATCTTTGAGGAAAGAAGAATCAGTTCCTGATGATGGGGCTAAAGGTGACAATGGCAACAACAGGCAGGAAGCCACGTTATGGTCCCCAGATACACCCTGAGCTCAGCATTCTCAGGACCTGCCTAAGTATGTAGACTTCTTTCTCTCTACATGCACTTCCCCGTCTGTTATGGTTTGGATATAAAATATCCCCCAGAGAAGTTCATGTGTTAGGCCATTCAACCAGGTTTGGAAGTGAGACACGGCCGGAGGAGGCGGGTCATTGGAGTGTGACCTTGGGGACTATATCTGTCCCTGGCCACTTCCTGTCTCACTCTCTGCTTCCTAGCCACCATGCCCTAAAGTCCTGTCACCAAGCAGTTTCTGCCTTGAAGCCAACCAACCATGGACAGGCCTCTAAAAACAGTGGACCAATGCATCTTTCCTCCTCTAAGTTGTGCTGGTCAGGTGTTTTGGTCACAGCAACAAAAAAAGCTGACTAAAACACCATCTATTCTCCACCTAGAGAAATCTACCCAATCTACGTCTCCTCCTCCTTCCCCAGCCCAGCCCCAAAGGTAGAATTAGATGTTCCTCCTGAGGTGGCACCTTCTTTGTGCCCTGGGAAATAGAGTTGCACCCTTGCATACCCCCAGTCAGGCTGCCAGCTCCCTGGGAACATGGACCAGGTTTCCCTCCCTGTCACATCCCCCGGGCTCCACTAGTGCTCAGCATGTGCCTGATACTCAGCAGTAGCCTAATGAATGTTTATTGAACTGAATTGGGTGGTTTGGTCATAACCCTGGTTCTTGTTGACGATCAATTGCCTCATCCTCTGTGCCAGGGACTGTGCTGAACTCCTTTTCCCCTTATCTCATATCGAATTCATAAGACACTAAAGATTATGTATGTATATAAAGATTATGTATGTATATATGTATATATACATATAAACACATATATACACACACATATATATACATATATGTATGTATATATATATATACTTTTTTCCCCTCTACTATGCCCTAAAGCCCTGCTGCTGAGCATTTTCTGCCTTGAAGCTGGCCAAACATGGACAGGTCCTCTAAAAACCATGAGCTAATATATGTTTCCTCCTCTAAGTTATGCTTGTCGGGCATTTTGGACAATGGTCAATGAGTGTGTGTGGAGCAGGTGTGGGGGGGGATGTGTTCTGAATTAACTTGGGAGATATTAATTGTACTTTTTTGGGATTTCTCCTTTTGCCTCAGCTTCCTCACCTACAAAATGTTGATAATAATGGTATCTTGTGAGGCTGGGGATGTTGCTCTGTGGTAAAGTACATACCTAGCATGTGCAAGGCCCTGGATTCAATCCCTAGTACTAACTTTCCCAAGTTCATTTAGCCATAGTAAGTGTTCAATAAATATTAGGAAGGGGCAGGCTCTCTCGAGAATCAATTCATTGACTCCTCATAATGACCTCACAAGGGATGTATCATTATTGTCCACATTTTACAGATGAGGAAAGGGAGGCCCAACGAGGTGAAGCAGCCATCCAGGATTGAAAGCCAGGAACATCTCGCCCTTTGCAATATGCACTGTTGCAATTAGCAAAGGTGGGCTGGCGGGAGTGGCAGTCGCGGGTCTACTGAGAAGCCCTGTGCTGCTTGACTCACTGGGGTGGAGAGGCGTTTTGCCCTGTGGGAGAAAGGGCTTGGGAAATGCCTTTGGCTTTGCTGTGGGTGTGGTTTTGACTGAGGGGAAAGCACGCAGGCTCCAGTGGCAGCCCCACCCTCCGGTCCCCAGGAGAAGGCCAGTTACGTGCCTTGCTCTCCTCACTGGACCAGATTTCATCAGACAGAAGCACCGCTCCCCTGGGAGGAGCAGGAGCTCCTGGGGCACAGCAAGCAGTTCTGCAGCCCTGTCTCCAAGGTCGTTTCCATGGCTCCGTGCGCTCCCCAGCCTTGGAGCAGAACAACAGCACCCCTCCTCTTCCAGCTGAGCTCTCCCCGTTATCCTCAGCCTGGCCCGGAACGGTGGGGAGAAGCTCACTGGAAAGCAGGGGTCTTCCTCCCCAGCCAAGTGTGCGGGGCACTTGCTGGGACGCCTGAGGTGGGCGCCTTCTGCACTCCAATGCTCTGACATCCCAAGGGACCTCTGCAGCCTCACTTTTCTGCCTCCCTCCCTCCCTGTCCCATTCTCTCCTCCTTTCACATCCCAGGGTCCCTCTCCTGCCTCCCCTTCCCTGACCACCCTCGCCTCTCAGACAACAGGCAGCCACGTACTAGACGCCCGCTGAGGTGAGAGCCACCAGGGCGCGGGCAGGGGTCACGTTCTCCACCATGGCGGCCAGGGCCCGGTTGGCGGCCCGCTGGATGAACTCGCTCGTGTTTCCCATCTTCTGGAGCAGGCAGCGGGCGATCTCCTCCGCCTCCTGGTCCATGTTCTTCTTCAGGGCCCGGAAGAGGTCTGCCAGGGTTCTGATGGCCAGGCGGGACACTTTGGAACGGAGGTTGGAGACCTTGGAGAGAGAGAGGAGAGGGGCCCTCCAGGACCACAGGACCCAGCCAGGGGAACACACAGAGGATGCGACTGCGCCACCCCTTCTTCCACCCGCTCCTGCACCCCTTGCCACACTGGAAATGAAAACCCCACGGCAGTTCTGGGCAAAACAGTCCCATTTTGTTATCATCCTAACTATTCACACCATTGCTATCATCTGAAAACTACACAATGCTTAGTCTTTAAAGCACATGTACAAAAAATGTCCAATTACATCTTGACGACTACTGTGAGGTATAGGTATAGGACTCTCATTTTGCAAAGGAAGAAACAGAGCCCAGGCCACGTGCAGGAAGAACAGAGCCACAACACAGCCTGCAGGTCAACATGATGTCCTCTGCGTTCATACTCCATCCACTCCCACGGGAGCAGGCCATTCCCAGGGTGGGGCCCGGCCTCCACAAGGAGCAAGTGCATCTTACCGGCTCTCTGGGCCCAGCCTAGGCTGAGCCCCACGCCTTGGGAAAGGGCACAACTGCCTGAAGCCGGGGATCTGGCCCAGAGCATTCCTCTGTTTTGAGAACAGAGGACAACACGGACTGTGACAAATGGACACAAGGGACTCCAAATGTTTCCAGTCCCAAAGATTACAAACAAGGAACCCCCAGGTCTCAATTTTCCTATCTGAAGAATGGGCAGCCACCTCCTACCTCAGTGCTGAGGGCTGAGAAAGAAGCAGGGGTACCCACGTTCCAGGGAGCCACGGGCCCCTCTGTGGCAGTTGTGCAACCCACGTTGAGCAGCGGCACCAGGGAAGGGGGAGGGGCAGGGAGGAGGCAACACTCACAGGCCGTCAGGGGGCCTCACCTCCCCAGTCACTGCCAAGGACACGTCGTGCAGCCTCCCGGGGAGGACCTCTGCGTGGCAGGCCGTCAGGCGCCGGATGCTCACCAGGCCCTTCTCCTTCAGCTGCCTGAGAAGCAAGGCCCAACCTGTCACAGGTGGGTGAGCAGGGAGGAGCCCTGATCTGTGCAGACCAGGGGCCCCTGTGCCAACACACACACATACACACACACACACACACACACACACACACACCCCTAGCAGGGTGGGATTCCATGGCCTCAGAGGCAAGGCTCCTGGGGTAATACCCAGGTCTGAAATCCCAGCCGTTCAGTCCGAGTCATTGCATGGCGCCCTGGCCAGCCCTCAGCTCTGGCAGTGCTGAGATCAGAGCCCACCCCAAGACCTTCAAGAGAGAGCACGTGGAGTGAGGACTGAAGACCAGGGGTGCTTCCTGCCAGTGTTCTGGACCCCAAGCCATTGCTTTACTCATGACTAATATGTTGTCCCACCAGCAGAGTGGGAGAAAGGATAGAGCAGATCAAACTGGAGTTAGAGAAATAAAGGGCTGTGGCCTTTCTTGGTCCCCATGTTCAGGAGTGAAATTCATACTTGCCATTCCTGGCTCTGGTATGTCACAGAACAGTACACAGAACAAGTGGAGGGATGCAGGGCATGCACAGGAAGCTAGACAGCACATACATGCACACACACACACACACACACACACACACATGCACACGTGCACAGATGCACACACACACACATGCACACGTGCACAGATGCACACACATATGCTCCTCCTCCCGGGGTACCAGGGCCTGTGAGTGGGAGAGGAGAGCAGCTGGGGGACAGGAGCTCTTCTGCACACCTCCCCTTCCCCTCCCCGCCCCCATTCAACCCCCCACCAGGCCACAGGGCACCCTGGGAAGGTGTCTCCTCACCAGTCGCTGCTGTTGAGGCACTGGAGGGCATCCGTCAAACCCAGCTCCGGGTTTGAGAAGGGCCTCAACTCCTTGAAGGCTCTAAAATCCATCTCCTCCTCCTCTTCCTCCCATTCAGGAGAGCCCAAAGTGAGCACCGCAGGTAACGAGTTAGCTGCATCACAAAACAGGAAAGAAACCACAAGCTTGACCCAGGGGGACAGGCAAGCTGAGCACCCTGGTGGCTGCTCCTTCCAGCCCTCACCAGCGTGTTCTCTAGGCTCTCCCTCCTCGCGGACAAATGCCACAATCAAATCCTAAAAGAACAGGAAGGAATTTCAAAGGCCCTCTAATCACAGTTGAGGTGTTGGAGGCCGCAGCTCCTCCATCACACAGCCAGGAAAGAAGGTCCCCTCCAATCCAGAGCTCTCGTGCCCATGTCCTGCTTCCCGGCTAGTTCTCAGGGGTTCACCTCTCCAGAGATGATTTCCACTACAGTATATCCAGGCAGTCTTGGGCAAAGCTGAGTGGAGGAGCAGCCCTTTGCTCAAAACCAAGACACAAAGACCTCCATCCTGGGTTCTTTTCTCAGCTCTGCCATTGACGTGTGAAATAGTCTCTTAATCAGTCCCCAGGTCCACCTCTAGGAGGCAGGAGGTAACATCTAACCGTCCAGTCCTTCCTGGCCAAAATGGACATGAATTTCACACTGTGAAGCTCACAAGAAGCATTGGTCCATTCAGGGCGCCGAGCAAGCCGGCCTCCTACCACCCTGCCTCCGTCTCATCCCAGTGGCACTTAGCATCCATCTAGATCTTAAAACAAACACACGAAAGTCACCGGCAGGGCCCCTGCAGCCTCTCATCTCTTAGGGTTGTGTTTACTCTATCTTGGCCTAAGTCGCACCCTGACAACTTTTCAACAACATTCATAGTATGCCCTGTGGTCCAGGAATTCCACTCTTTACACACATGAAACTGAAGAAACTGAGTAGATAGAGATGACAGCAACTAAACTCACCTGGTCTCCTGAGAAAAGCCAGACTCTTACAGGATTTATTAGGAAAATCAGGAGGGCAGCCAAGTTTACAGTCCTGAAATTCCATCATTTCCAGGTACAAACTACAAAACAACTTACGTGATTCTCTGCTGACTGTCAGGAGAGAGGGAGAGGAAGAGGAGAGGAAGATGAGGAGGATTCAAATACAGCTTCCAGGGAGGATGGAAGAGGGGAATGTTGGCTTTTTATCGTAATCCAACAAGCTAATCTACTGACAGGTCTTATTTCTACCCACCTACTCACCCACACAAACATACACAGTTTAAATAATGAGAGACAATAACAAGCCCTACTGGACTAAGAGTCATTAGCCAAAGTGTTAGTCCTTTAGGCCACCATCACCTTGAGGGGCCTCAGTGACCTTGGGTCTCTGGGTCTCAGCCTATAAAGTGAGTGGGTTGAGTTAGATAGATTAATATGTCCCAGTATCGATCATTCCGTTGTCACTTTCACGATCATTGTGCCACTTTTATGTACTTTGTACTTTTCTTCAAGTCAAGCCTCTTTCCAAATCCGAAATAAATTCACTTTAAATGGACAAACTAACATTGTTTTGTCATAGAATATTATATTGACAATCAAAGGAGAATGGTATTTTAAAACTCTATCTAGAAAATTATAGCCAGTTTCAGCTGTCTTTGAGCCTGAAGGAGGATCTCTTCATTAAAAAAGAGAGATGCTCAAGACTAGCCCCAAATTAAGACTTTCTACTTGACACAATCAGAAAGACAGAAAGGAGCCAGGCATGGTGGTGCGTGCTTATAATCCCGGTACCTGGGAGGCTGAGACAGGAGGATCACAGGTTCGTGGCCAACTTCAGCAACTTAGTGAGGCCCTCTGCAACTTAGTGAGACCCTAATTCCAAATAAAAAATTTAAAAATAGGACTGGGGGTATAGCTCAGAGGTCGAATGCCCTTGGGTTCAATCCCAGTACCACACAAAAAAAAAAAAAAAAAAAGACAGAATTGAAAAGGGAGGAGCCCGGTGTGGTGGCGCACGCTTATAATCCCAGTACTTGGGAGGCTGAGACAGGAGGATCCAGGTTTGCAGCCAGCTTCAGCTACTTAGTGAGGCCCTCTGCAACTTAGTGAGACCCTGTTTCAAAATAAAGAATAAAAAATAGGGCTGGGGGTGTAGCTCGGAGGTAGAATGCCCCTGGGTTCAATTCCCAGTACTGCCAAAAAAAAAGGAGAGGTGATTCAATTTTATTTATAGCACCAAAGTTATGCTTTAGTCTACCATCATAGTCTACCACATCCCACACTAAAAGAAACTGAACCAAAATGATTGTTTTCCAATGTTTTGTTGTTGTTGTTGTTTAGGCTTGGTTTTTGTTTTGTTTTGTACTGGGGATTGAACCCAAGGGCATTCTACCTCTGAGCTACACCCCCAGCCCTTTATCATTTTTATTGTGAAATAGGGTTTCACTAAATTGCTAAGGGCCTCACAATTTCTGAGGCTGGCCTTGAACCTGCAATCCTCCTGCCTCAGCCTACCAAGTACTGGGATTACAGGCATTTAATCCCAGCTCCAATGTTTTTTAGTAAAATCTTTGCAAATGAAAGCTCATGTGAATGCCCAGTATACCAAAAAAGCGAGGCAAAAATGAACAGGGACAGAGGCTCCCCTGGTCTGGGGTGTCCGACAGGACCTGTGGATCCTCCAATCTCAGTCTGTAACCAGCCCTGACCCTGACGGTGTGAAGCAACAGGCAGGAATCCAGTCTCTTCCAGCTCTTCCTCTTCCTGCAGTTTCCTCTACATCCTTGGATGCTGTTAGCCAGCATCTCTGGTCCTGATATACTGATGACTCCTCTAAGACATGTCACACCAGCTGAGCACACTCGTCCAGCCATCCGCAATTCCAGGTGTGCTATCCTAGGTCCCCAGTTTGGCCCACAGACAGTTATAAGTCCCAGACACTGTTTTTCTCCTTGGCAAGGTGACCGCCCCCTCCCTGGGTTGCCCCTCGTCTAACACGGGCAACAGGTAGAGCAGTCGAAGTCCCCTTTGTCATGCCCCAGAGCATCCTGAGGCTACACAGGCAAAGGTCTGAGCCCCACCTGAAGCATGGCGGGCAAAGCTGGGCTCCTGCTTGCTGACGGGGATGCTGGGCAGAGAGGACCGGTTGGCCCGCTTCCTCAGGATGATGCCCATGTTGTTTCTGCGTGGGCTGCTCAGCCTGGTGGGCACAGACAGGGTCCCGCTGCCCCGCAGGGGAAGGAGACCTGTGGAGGCACAGAAAGTCCTAGGACTGAGCTGGTCCTGCCTGCCCTGGGCCCTGAGGTCCTCCTTTGGAGATGTCCCATCGGCAGTCTATGAGTAGACATGGCTCTCGGTCCAGTCTCGGGATGGGGGCAGTGGGGAGCCGTAGAAGGCCCTTCTTTTGGAGGGGTGAGAACCCAAGAGCTGGCCAAGAAGTTTCCCCGGTCTGTGAGACACCCGCCCTGCTTCCTTCACTGCGGTACCTTCCTTCACTAAGCCTCTCCGCGAGCCCAGGCCCTGGGACGCCGGCTCCCGCTCCCTCTCCGGCTCCCGCGCCCTCTGGAACAGCTCCATCTCCCTCAGCTGCTTCAGCCGCATCTTCTCCTGGGCAGACTTGGAGATGGTGACTTGGATCTGGCACAAGGTCAAGACAAGCTCCATTAGCGTGGGGACTCGACCGTACTGTCTCTACCTCCATCCACTCAGTCACCAAGGACCTGAGTGCCTCCTGTGTGCCAATCACTGTCCCTAAAGAACAAAGAAGACAAAGTCCTTGTCCTCTAAGAGCTTCAGGAAAGAGGGAACAAAGAATAAACAGATCAATCTCTAACATCAGCCAAAATGAGTTAGAGGAAAGGTAAGGAGCAGAGGTGACAGTGGATTTTGTTTAGATAAAAAGTTCCAGAGGGTCTCCCTGGAGGTGAAATTTAAGCAGAGACATAAACGAAGGAAGAGAGCAGGCCACAGAAGTCTCTAGAAAAGAAGTGTTCTAAGCAGAGGCACAAATGCCAAGTCCCTGCAGCCAGAGTGTGCCCCACGTGGGTGGGGACAGTGGGACAGACACTGGCTAGAGCACTCCAGGTCAGACCACGATAGGACCCAAGGCTGGGAGGCGGCAGGATCCCCACCACACTGGGCCTTGTACGCCACGGCAAGGACCAGGGCTCTTCCTCAAAAGGACGCAGGAGGCCACTTAGGATTTGGGGCAGAGGAGCAACATGATCTGACTTTCATTTGGGAGCAGTGGCTTCTCCAAGGGTTATTTTTTCTGACTTTTGATTTCCTTTTTTTTTTTTTTTTTTTTTTTTGCAGTACTGGGGATTGAACCCAGGAGCATTCTATCTCCGAGCTACACCCCCACCCTATTTTTATCCTTTATTTTTGAAACAGGGTCTCACTAAGTTGCAGAGGGCCTCACTAAGTAGCTGAGGCTGGCTGTGAACCTGCGATCCTCCTGTCTCAGCCTCCTAAGTACAAGGATTACAAGCGTGCGCCACCATGCCCAGCAATTTCCAAATATTTTGAGACTCATAAAAAGTTGTAATTCTAGGACCAAGGGTCCCCGTGTGCCCTTCACCCAGCCTCCCCCAGTGATGCCATCTTACACCACCACAGGACATCCTGGCGTCTATTTCCCAAGTGCTCCACACCCTTCCCCACCACAGCAGGCGGGGCAGGCGGAGTGGTCAGGAGACAACTGAGCACTCGAGCAAGAGGTGGTGCTGGCAATTCACAGTGGCCAAATTATGGAACCAACCTAGGTGTCCATCAACAGATGAGTGGATTACAAAATTGTGGGAAATACACACAATGGAATTCTACTCAGCAATAAAGAAGAACAAAATAACACCATTTGCAAGAAAATGGAAGGATCTGGAGAACATTATGTTAAGCGAGATCAGCCAATCACAAAAAAAGAAGGGACATATGTTTTCATTAATATGTGCAACCTAGGGAGTAGTGGGGACACACAAGGAACTCCGGTTGATAATGGAGAACCCTCAGTGGGGCAAGGGAAGTGGTACAGGGAAGGGGAAGGGCAAGAAAGAAGTGAATCAGTGGAATTACTATCACAAACAATATGTACATGTGAGAATAAACCAACATCATTCTCGGTACTTCATATGGGTGGGGGGAGGTAGGGGGGACACTAAGAACTGTGTGCATGTATGTTAACATCAAATAGATATTCATTGTGATGTGAGACCCCAATGCACCAATAAAAGCATGTTAAAAAATATATATATATACACAAAAAAAAGAGGTGGTGCTGAACCAGGGCCGTGGGCATGGGGACGGGGAAAGGCCAGACGCTGGGTGTGTTTGGAAAGTAAAGCCATGGCTCTGGTACGCAATGTGGAGTCCAGGATGTGCCCCAGATGTTTGGCCCCAGCTATTGGAAGGTCGGCTTTGGCTTTTACTGCCATTCACTGAGCAGGGACACTGGAGAAGGAGCTTTTGTGAGGTGAGGATTCACGTTGAGTTTTAGGTGCTGTAGGGTTGAAATACAATTAGAAACCCAAGTGTGATGGTGAGCAGCAGCTAGGCATGTGAGTCTGGAGGCGAGGGGAAGGCGTGGGCTGGCAGGGGCGTGGGAGGTGTCGCCAGAGAGGTGGCATCAATGCCATGGACTGGAGAAGTCCTCAGGGGTAGTATGAATAGATCAGAGGCCAGAGGACCGGACCTGGGGGACTCAGCATCTAGAGGTCAGGGAGATGAGGAGCAGCCAGCAAGGAAGGATGGAGAGAAGCAGCCTTTCATGGAGTCAGAGAAACAAGAAAGAGCGTCCGTTGCCTCCAGCCCTAGATGGGGGATTCACAAGGGACAAACCACAAGCTGAATCAAAAGCTGCTGCTGGGTCACAGTAGAAGAGGACTGAGATGTGGCTGCCTCTGGGAAGGTGAAGGTCACCGGTGACCTCAATGTGGGCAGTTTCAGTGGGGTACTGGCGTGTGCTCAGGAGAGAACCAGAAGAGAGACTTGCAATAACTTTGTTTTAATTTTGTCATGTTTTCTTAAGATGAAAGAGGTGACAGAGAGCTACTGTGCTGCTAGGAATGATCCAGTGTCAGGCAGAATGTTGTTGAGGCAGGAAAGCAACAAATGCTGGAGTTGGCGTGTGGACCGGGTTGAGCCAGAACAGCAGGACACCGTGGGGAGCGAGTGCACACTTGGAATTGGGATGATGGGCCGATGACGTCACGCCAAGGCCTGCGGCATGACCACGACCGTGGAGTGGTGGCTGAGCGGGGGAGGAGGAAGTCCTCTCACTGCATGGAATTATGAGACTCTCGTTGGAGCGGGGCCTGGCCCTCATGGCCCACACAGAATCCCCACCTCTCACGCAGTCCACGCATGGAGCAGGCCTCCGAGACATGTTCACTGAACTGAGCTATTGTATCTCTGTTTCAGAGAATGGGCACAGGTCCCCGTACCAGCACCTCTCCAAGTTTTATCACATTCATCCAACCAGGAAAGGAAAGCCACCTCCCAAGGTCACCTTAGAAGTGCCAGCTATTTGTCAGCCTGTCAAGTACAGACTTGGGCCTGCAGCCTCTGAGTTAGCCGCTGTCCTGCCTGAGAGTTCAAATTACTCAGCCTGGTTCACCTAAGCCCTCTGTCCTCTCCCCCACATCCTGTTTCCTTCCTGGCAGCCCACATGAGATCTTCCTCTCAGCAACCCTCTGTACTCTTCCCTTGGCCCAGGACCCACCCCCAGCCCTGTCCTTGTTTCTCTGCCTCTCTTCAGCCCTCACCCCAAACCACCTACAGGTTCTGGCCCAAAGGGCTCAGGGCAGCTGCCATGGCTCTGTTTTCCACGAACTAGATCCACACTGTGTATTTTTTTTTTTTTTTTTTTTTTTTTTTTTTTTTTTTTTTTTTTTTTTTTTTTTGCTGTACCGGGGATTGAACCCAGGGGCGTTCTACCTCCGCGCTACATCCCCGGTCCTATTTTTTATACTTTTTTTGAAACCGGGTCTCACGAAGTTGCGGAGGGCCTCACTAAGTAGAGAGAGAGAAAGAAAGAAACAGGGAGAAAGAGAGAGAGAGAGAGAACTGAGGCTGGCCGCGAACCCGGATCCTCCGGTCTCCGCCTCCCAAAGTACTGGGATTATAAGCGTGCGCCACCACGCCCGGCTCACACTGTGTATTTCAGAACCATGCTTGCGTTCAGCCAGGGATCCACTTTGACCCCAACTTCCTTCTCCTCCTCCTCCTCCTCTTCCTCCACCAGCTTCCCAGATACCTTGGTGCTGGTCTCCTTCTGGTCCTCTTCTCTCAGCAAAGGGTGGGTTTCTTTGGCTGTCAGTGTCGGAGCAGACTGTGAAGAAGCCGGGGCAGGTTTCTCGGAGGAGGGGGCATTCCCGTCTCTGATGGGCAGGGCCAAAGGTTTTGGTTCTGGGGAGAAAGGAGCAGGAGTGGGGCTGAGGACAGCCAGCACCCGGCTGCCACTGAGCAGCCCACCATGGGGCCTCCTTCACTCCACTGCCCAAGCCCCCCACCCTCACGTCTTCTGCCCAACACTTCCCGGATGGAGAAAGATTCACTCAACAGAACAGCATTGCCAGGGATGCCTGAGGACCATGTCATCCCCCTGTCATTCTTGTATCCACCCAGCAAGTACCGAATACCTTATTCTAAGGTGGAGGGAGGGGAAGAGGCAGGGTAGGGCAGGAAACTGGATCAAGAAGAGGGAAAATAAAACAGGCCTGCCGACCATTTTATACCACGGCTAAGCTGGAAGGGGCCGGAGAACTAACACTAGTCCAATCCGCTCATTTCACAGATGGAAAAGCTGAGACCCAGCCACCTTCAGATACACTTGTGATTGACAAAATACAAAGTTACTTCCAAACAACAATGAATTCTTAGTATGTCTTTGTATTCTATATTGGCCCAATCGATGGATTGAAAGGTGCGGTTCTAATTTATTAGGGAGGCAGGGCAGCTACTGTGCTGCTAGGAATGACCCCGTTTCAGGGAGAATGTCCTTGGGGCAGAAAAGCAATGAATAGTGGACTTGGGGTATTGGGTGGACCGATCAGGAACAACGGGACACAGTGGGGAGCAAGGGCTGAGGTCAGGCCCCGCTCTGCACCTGACCCCTAGTTTTCTCCTGCTCACAAGGTGTGGGGCTCACTGCCCTTGGGAGAACCTGGAAATCAGGGGTCCCCTGGGTGGGGGCCACCATCTGGGGCTCCCCGAGGCTGGAAAGGGCCTCTTGAGTCTAGGGCTCCTTCAAAGTACCCTGGTCACTTGGTCCTCTGCCCAGTTCCTCCCTTTGCAGAGGATTCCTCTGCTCTGGGCAGGGAGAAGGAGCAAGGGCCAAGGATGAAGAGGATTCAGAGCCTCTGTCTACCCAGAGGTAAGAGGCAGGGCACAGGGCGCTGGCAGGCAGGGGCCGGCTGACCAAGACAAGATCTGCAGGAAGCCACAAGATCTGGGGCAGCCTGCAGCCACACACAATGCCACGGGTGCCCTGCGATGCGCCAGGAACATTGCATGTATTGAGCTACATGGCCCCAGCTGACAGCTGGGGGTCAGAGCCCGCTAAGGACGTCGCTCTTTTGTATCCCGCTTCCTCACCTACACCCCTAAGAGACACCCTGAAAGGCCTGTCGGAGGGAGCAACCTGCCCTTATCCCCAGACCCCTGGCAACAGGGTCTCCTGGCTTCAACCCCCGTGCCAGCAATCTCAAGGGTAGCCCATAAAGGACATTTGGGGTGCCATGGGTATCACCCCAGGCTTCCCTGGGATCACCCCACTGCAGTCCGGCCAGGGAGCAGGAGAGAAGCAGCTGCCACTGAGGGTTCCATGCCAGGCCTGCCTCTCAGGCCCAGCTTCATGTCCCTGTCCTGATCCCAGGGCCTCTAGGGCAACAGCCTGCCCTCTGCCAAGCGCCCCACCTGCTGAGCTGATTAGCCAGGGACCTGCCAGGAAGCTGGCTGCCCTCCCACTGGTCAGAAAAGCCGCCGCTGCTGCTGCCAATCCCACCACCTGTGCCCTGGGCTGGCTGCTCCCCTCCCCCAGCCCGAGGGAGGGCTGCTGCCTCATGTCCCCTGCCCCACAGCCAGGCCTCATGCACCCCAGCTGCCTCTCCACAGAGTTAGATCATCAGGCCCAAAAAGAATCCCCTCACCCTCCTCCCTCACCCTCCTCCCTCCTGAAAGTCTCCTACCCCAGCCAGCCGCTCTCCTTCCACCCTGGGGTTGGCAGGTTCCCCTGACATTTAAACCTGCTGGAACCAGTTGACTGAGGGGGCTGTGGGGTGTGGTTTAATTTCTTAATCTGCTCAGTGAGGACACCTTTACTTGTTTAAAACAGAGCAAGAGGCCCCGCTCTGGAGCCATATGCCCCGAGTGTGAATCTGACCCAGCTGCTTTCCACATTGGAGGCCAGGGAGACCATCCAGCTCTCTGTCAAACGGCAACAGCGCCATCTCTCTCATCCGGGCCATCGTGAGCTACATGAGCTGATACATGTCAACGTGCCTGGCAGACCAGGCGCCAATAAACGCTGCTGCTTCTCTTCCGGCCCCTCACCCAGGCCTGCCGCCACCCTCCCGCCCAGGACCACGGGTGACTTCAGCCTCCCCTCTGTGAAATGAGGGACTCAGCCACCAGAGCCCTCAGGTCTCCTCTGCCCTAATTCCATTCCATGACCCAGCCCAGCTGCACAAAGAGTCAAAATCCAGGGGGGGTGTTCACAGAGAATACATACCCAGTGATTTGGGGGTCTTCTCTCGAGGCCCGCTTTCCCGAACCAATCTTAAAAGAATAGGGAGAAAAGAGTAGGGTGAGAGATGCAAGCCAGAGATGCTGGGCGAGGAACCCAGGGTAATTCCAGGATGGGGTGACAGCAAGATGGGGGACATGGGGAGGGGCTGGTGTCCCTGTTGATGCTCCTCAGGGCCAGGGGTCAAAGCGGCAGGAGATACAGCTCCTGCAAGCTTGGAGCCAGCTGAGCGGCAGGTCAGATAGGGCTGGGGTCTGGATACAGCACTCAGCCCCGGTTCCGGGCTGTGCAGTCCAGCTCTGCCCCGGGCAGCCGGCATCCACACGGAAAAGCTGTCTTAAAGGAAGGCCCGACCCCCCACTGTGGCTCCCTGGGCCTGTGGGGCAGGCCAGCAGCTACAGCAGAGGAGAATAAATTGTCCCCCAGCTCAGATAACTCTGGGATCAAGTTCTACAAAGTGCCCCTATCCCAGGAGAGCTCAGTGACCCCTAAATATTCCTCCTCTCCTCCCCCCATGGGAATCTAAAGGGATCGGTCCCTTGCTGTGACAGGAAATCACCACCGTTTTATACTAGCAGTTCAATCCTGATCACCCACAGGAAGGGAAGATCGGGACATTCCTGGCACTACTTTTCATTGGAATTCTTTAAAGAGAAAGCACAACTTACTCATTCAACATATATTTACTGAAGACCTACTATGTACCAGATAGTTACTGAACACCTAGTATGTGCCAGCACTGTTCAGACACTAGGAACAGAGCATCAATACAGCAGACCCCAATCCGTGCCCTCATGGACCTTACATTCCTGTGGAGGCCAGCGGTCAGTGTCCAACAGGACTTCTTTTTGTAGCAGGGAAATGCCTAGGCATCACCACCCACTGGGGCTGGCAGGGTAACAAGGACTCACTCACTCGGCAGAATGACCGAGGCCAGGGCAGGCTGGAGCACAGGCAGGCCAGCCCGCTCGGGTGTCTGCCTTGACTCCGGGGTGACCCTGATCCTGGGGGACTGTAGGTCCACTGGGGAAGCAGAGCTCCATGCTGGGCACAGACCAGCCAGGACTCCAAGCTGCTGCCTGGAACAGGCCCGGCCTCTTGGGTCTGGATCCTCCTGGAGAGCTAGTATTGGTTGGAGACGGTGATAGAGCACCCAGGACACCCAGCATAGGCCTTTGCCCTGGGAACCCACCGTTGCCCACTGCATCACAGGATAGGAGGGCAGGAGAAGTAGGGCTGCAAAATCCCCTGTGGTTGCCCCTGGCTCCTAAGAGCTCATGGAGCCTCAGGCCTGAGTGAGTGTAGGGGACCAAAACCCCCATGCACCCCGCCTGCTCCTAGGCCTGGATCATCCTGCTCATGGCCCCTGGCTTTGCCCCATTGACCTCAAGCTATGGGCCTCTCCACCCACTCCAGAAGAAGATCTGGCTTTAGAGGTCACAGCTCTGCTTCTTTCAAGCTGTGGATCTTGGGGAAGTCTCTGCCTTCTCCTTCCCTAGAGAGCCAAGCTACAAGGCCTAAGCCTCAGCAGACCCTGCCCAGGAGAGGCTCTCAATCCACATGGGCCCCAGTCCCTCCCTCCCTTTCCCTGGGAAGGAGCAAGAGCCCCTCCTGGCTCTAGGCCACACATCAAGGTTGACCCCCCACTCCCACCACCACCCCCCTACCGAGCAAGCTGAACCCACCCAAACTTGGCCTCTGACAACACCAGTCTGTCCTCCCCACTCCCTGTCTCCATGGAGGGTCCCAGTATGGTGCCCAGCGGGACGCTCGGCTCCCCTCTGTGACCCCACACCCAGTCACCCCTAGGCCCCATCCCCCTCACCTTCCCTCACCTGCTCAGGTGCCTGGCGCTCGTTCCTGCCACTGCCCCACCGCCTGCACTGCCCGCTGCACTCCACGGCTGCCAAAGTGGCCTTTTGAAATCAGAGCTGGTGACATTTGCACACAAAAAGCCTCCAGTGGCACCTCACCCTCCAGGATGGAGCCCTGCTCCTCAGCTGGGTACATGGGCCCCTCGGCCCTGCCACCTCACAGCCTGTCCCACAAACAGGGATGCCCAGCACCCTCCATGCAGCTCCCTAAACACCTCAGTCTCTCCTCCCTCGTCTCTCTCCTCCATCTCAAAAACTCTCACTTGCTAGTACAACGAGTTTCAAAATTCTTCCAAGGAGTCTTCCCAGGATGACTCTGGTCACTTTCCACTGGGCTCCCAACATGACGGGCAGCCTTCGTCTCAGCACCTGCCTCCCTGGACTCAGACTCGGTGATTTCCTGTTAAATCTCTCTGGGGACCTCCTAAAGCACACAAGCTGTGTCTTATTTGGCTTTGCTTCTGCAGTACCTGGCACATAGTAGGTGCTTAATAGCTCTCAAGTGAGTAAGGAGTGGATGCGTGGGTGAATGAAACAACACTGGCGCCTCCTTCCCACCCATTGCTAGAAAGCCTCACAGAGTCCATGAGGAGAAATCTAAGTCATAACCGATCACATAAGGGCAGATATTATTAACTAATCCATCCATGCCAGACCTCAAGCTTGTCTGACACCATCGTAGGAGCCACAGAGACTTTTGAGATGTGGCCCCTACCTGCAATGCTACAAGTTAAAAGAGAATGGACCAGGCGTGGTGGCACACACCTGTAATCCGAGTACTTGGTAGGCTGAAACTGGAGGATCGCAGATTCAAGCAAGTAGTGAGACTCTCATCAACCTAGAGAGACCCTGTTTCAAAATAAAAATAAAATTGGGCTAGGGGTGTAGCTTGAAGGTAGAACGCCCCTGGGTTCAATCCCCAGTACCAAAAAATAAATAAAAAATAAAAGATAGAATGAAATTTTTTTTAACCAGGGGCATTCTACCTCCAAGCTACACTTTCAGCACTGCTTTAATTTTTGAAACTGGGTCTCACTAGGCTGATAAGAGTCTCACTACTTGCCGAGGCTGTCCTCAAACCTGTGATCCTCCTGTTTCAGCCTCCCAAGTATGAGGATTACAAGCGTGCATCACCATGCCCAGCTTAGAATGAGATTTAAACACGACAAAATAAATAAAAGAAGCTGGGCATGGTGGCGCACGCTTATAATCCCAGTACTTGGGAGGCTGAGACAGGAGGATTCGGGTTTGCGGCCAGCCTCAGCTACTTAGTGAGGCCCTCCGCAACTTAGTGAGACCCTGTTTCAAAATAAAGAACAAAAAATAGGGCTAGGGGTATAGCTCAGAGGTAGAATGCCCCTGGGTTCCATCCCCAGTATGGCAAAAAATAAATAAATGAAATAAATAAATAAAACAAATAAATAAATAAATGAAACAAATAAAAATGATACATAATAAGTTTAAATAGGCAAATTTGTTATTTAAATTTAAATGACACAATGGGAGGGGAGTGGTCAGGCCGCCTGTGGCTGGATGCCATGTGGACAATGCAGAGATGGCGCCCTGCCCCTTGCTACCCATGGCAGCCAGCGCAGACATGCAGCCTAGAGACCAAATGGGTAAGGAAGGGGAAGCACCTTCTGGGGAGATGAGGCTCCTGCTCAGGAAACAGCATACCCACAGAGGGGCTGAAAGGTTCCTGCAGCTCAGCACAAGAGGGAAGTGGGGGAGGTGAGAGGATGGGGTGCTCCCCGAAGATCAGACCAAGGACACTCATCTTAAAGGCAGTGCAGGAGAGGAGAAACCACCAGGTCAACAAAGGTGACAGTCACAGAAGAGCAGTATGGGGCAGGGTGGTGCACAAATGCACCCATGGGGAAGGGATTGTAGAGGCAGGCTAAGAGCTGTTGGGGGAAGCCAAAGTGGAGGTTCCTCAAAGACTAGGAATGGGACCACCATGGGACCCAACCATACCACACCTCTGGGGAGAGGTCAGAGTCAGAGCAGGGGACTGGAGCTCTGGGGAGATGTCAGGGTCAGGGCAGGAGGATGGGGCTGTGGGGAGATGTCAGGGTCAGGGCAGGAGGATGGGGCTGTGGGGAGATGTCAGGGTCAGGGCAGGAGGATGGGGCTGTGGGGAGATGTC
>PVJS01023413.1:0-29619 GCA_004027185.1 Glis glis | reverse complement strand
CAACATTTCCCTCGTCCATCAAGCACATGCACATCAGTCTCAATACTCCCTAGCTTTTGACCATCCTTAACAAAATAAGTAGGCAACCTTCCTCCTGATCTAGGATAATTAAAGCTCCCAGCTTGCTGCATCCTCAAACGTCTTGTAGCAGGCTGAGCAAGCAATCACGGATCCTTTACTATCACTATGATTTCTTGTCTTTCCCATATTGCAGGATGTAATATAAGCAGATCAGGAACATAAGTTCAGTAAATTTCAGCTGAGGTCATCTGTAGAAATACCGTTAACAGCCACATCTGTCACAGCATCTTCATTCTCCAGCTCCTTCTCAGGTACTCGTCCAGCAAACCGCACCAACATTTCAGTAAGCCACCTTGTCCCTTCTGCGTCCTGCAGAAAAGCACACACATGCCCTCGCCCCTATGTTAACACAGGGTCGGGACCATGCCATTGTCCCGTGCAAGGATCCTTCCATCTCACTTGAACATAAATATCTTGAGTGTGTGGATGCCAGAATCTGTCTGTAGCAGAGTGGCCTTGTACATCCACATTTAAAAAATTCAAAATAAAAAGTGAATGCCTTATACATCCACATTTAACAATTTCAGAATAAAAAGCGAAGTGAATGCCTTGTACATCCACAATTAAAAATTTCAAAATAAAAAGTGAATGATTTAAAGAGTTGGTTTAAAGAGTTGGGGGTATATCTCCCCCCCTTTTAATTTGTATGGCCCTATGAGTGTATTTTATAAACCCTTGGCCTTGAGGATTGTAGGGAATACTAGTTTTGAGCTCAATGTTAAATTGATGGCAAAAATTTTCTGTAATTACCTGTTTAGTTGCTTCCCCAGTCTGTGTAGTAGCCATGAGAAATCCTGAATATGTATTTATAGTAACATGCACATATTTTAGTTTACCAAATTTGCCACATATGTCACTCTTTTTTGCCATAAATGATTAAGTTTTAAGCTTTGTGTATTGACTCCAAAATGCGGTACTGAAATTTGTTTTGGGCAGGAAGCGCATTTGCTGCTGCTAAAGGACCAGGTAATTCTGTATGAGCTCTTATACGACCTACAAAATAAGGATGCTTCCTATCATGAATGTGTTGTAGAATTTGTAAAAATAATTTTTTTACTTAAACATTAGCAGTATCTACATGGACATCAGTTTTAAGAAATTGTTAAGTTTTAGCTACATAATGACTATCTGTACACAAATTAAAAGTAACTGTGGCTAATTCCTGAAATACTGTAGCTACAGCTGTTAATTCTACTACCTACACTGATGCAGGAGCTGTTTTGAAGGAAAACATTTATTTTTGAATAATATATGCTGCTTTCCCATTAGATGATTCATTTGTAAATTATAACAAAGCTTCTGCTAAAGATCCCTGTCTCATAATTCTTGGAAAACTGAAGCATTACTATTTAGAAATTGTAACAATTTATGTTCAGGATAGTGATTATTAATTTTACCCTCAAAGGCTGTGAGAGCAATTGTCCAAGAATTTACATTTTGGAATAACCAGTCCACTTGCCGTAGTGAACGGAACTCCTATCAAGGCAGGTTTTCTTACAAATTATTTTTTTTAGATTCCGTCCTAACCATTTATACTAAGCATGCAACTGCCTCCCAATAAGGTGTTAAACCACCAATGAATCCACAGCAATGGTCCATCCTGCCATAGAACAGCAGTTGGTGTATGAGTAGTAGAAAATATATGTTTTTTGCTGTCTCATAGCTGACTCCACTGGCTGTAACACCTGCCTACCTTCCTAAAGTCCCCTCCGATGCAGGGCTGGAATCTCCTTTTTTTAAAAAATATCAACCAAAGGCTTTAACTCTCCTGTAAAAAAAAAATTTAAATATGGACAAAGCCAATAGATGTCTCCCAATAATTTTTGAAAATCGTTCAATATTTTTAACCAACTTTCCTGATTTGAATCTTTTGTGGGTGAATTACCTTAGGATAATAGGGTATGTGGTGACTTAGTCTGTACCTTCCCAGGGGCATTAATCAATCCTTGTTCTTTTTAAGGTCCTCTGCAGACAGGCATAGGCAGCAAGCAACACTCCTTGCTTATGAGATAATAAGATATCATCCATATAATTAATAGTATATACCTGTCCATATTGCTTCCTCACCTATAATACTGTTTGAGCTACAAACTCCCATCCCTTGAGGCAGCAGTTTCCAATGATATCTTTTAACTGAGGGCACATTAAAAACAAATAGTAAACTTGACAATAGCTAATATCATTAGAAATATGTTCTCTGGAGTTTTAGCTTGTGATTAACCTGATTTATCCAAAGTGATTTAGCCCTCTGGATGGCAACCTTGTTGTTTTCAGCCCCGCTGCTAGAGGAGCTGTTACTTCCTGAGGGGTAGACTCTAGCCTTTGGATATCTTCAGTCACCTCTGAGTTTTTTATTTGATATGGTTTGATATTTTTTTATCTGGAATTCAAATATAAACATCATTATTTTTTATACAAGCATTTCTTCTACCAAGAGTTATTAATGAAGATGGACCTTCCCCTTTTCCATCCAAGGGATTTGTTTAGAAGACCTGAGGAATAAGTTGAGTCAGTGAATGAGTTTCCATTGTATGTCTCTGAGATGCTGTAAGAAAATCACTTTTAATTTGAATGGAAAAAATTTTAAGAGTAACAAGAAAAATCCTTAGGGAAAGCATGACTCCATATCTCCCCTTCTTTGCTTTAGAAGAGATTTTTGAATTGAGGTTAATAGGTTCAGGGTTGATAAAGCATCTGTAATATTAGTAAACAGTTATAAAGACATGTAAGGAAAGTATTAAATAAGATTATTAGGGACAAGAACAAATCCAGTTTGCATAATAGTTTAGATAATATTTAATGATATAAAACAATTTTTATTTAAACATGACCTTTATATATAATTATTCTTATTACCCAATGCTGATGAAGAGAAATAGGATTATTAGTTAGTGGCATTTATTCATCGCAAAACAGGTGTAAACCAGATTTTTATTAAGCTGAAACATGAAGAGGGCAGTTAATAAATCTCTCGTATTTTTATTTGTGGCTTTTGTTTGGATGTTTATGAAGCAGACAGGCTTTCACTTGTAGCAGGATTTTCCAACCTGCAATATCTTAACAGACAATAAAACACAGAATTTTAAACTTTGATTTTGTTAAAACGCAGTGACCAGAGGTCTGACCAAGAGATTGTCGTGATTAAGATGTTAAGATTCTTGTTTAAGCTAGGCCTTAGTAGATTGTTACTAGAGCAAGAAGAAATCCTATTGTTCTACGAAAATACAGGAAACTGCCTTAAATAAATGTGAAAAGAAACTTTGCTTTTAGGCTAGTATTTTATAAAATTTATCAAGAACAGGTCAATATCTTAAGAAAACCTAATTGAATCAAAGCATTAAATGTGATTTTTAGAAAACCCTTTAAATAAATTTTTTAAATTTAGCCAATCTTAATTACACATTTAAAAAAAATTTTTTTGAGTTCTACCCTATATAATTCATCTCTAACTTTCTCAAATCTTCTGTAGCATGCTTAAACTTCTGTAATTTTTGTTCTAATCTTAATCTTTCCTTATGGAATAACTCACTCATTTAGAATAAAATTTTACCATGTAATATCCTTTCCCATCTAAAAGCATTTTCCTCTTTCCTTCAACCTGCCTACTAAAATACCCCTTCATTTCACTAAGTATCTCCTTTTATTTATGGGGTTTGCTTACATTAGAACCAATTCTTATAGGGAATCTTTTAATTTGGATAAATTACCTTTTTAAGATAAAATACTATATGTTTTTAATAGTTATTAATTAAAACATAGCCTAAAGATTCTTTAGTCTTTCATATATATATATATATAAAATTACATTTTAATAAAAATTTCAAGTCAGTAATTTCTGTTTAGTTAATGTCCAAAAGAAGGCAATCTTAATCTGATTTTACCTACATGAAGGACACATTCCATACACTTGAATATATTGTCTTTTACTGATGTTAAAGTGCCAAGAACACTTTATATTTGGCAATTGGCGTTTAGCATTTTAATTTACACAATTTAGATATTCTAAGGATAGACATTTATGAAAGCTTATACCATTTATATTTACTCAATTTACCAGTTTTAATAGCTGTTTTAGATTACCTGTGAAAACCAAGGTGTTAAATAAGTGTCTTTCTGTAGAGGAAAAAAAAACTAAATGAAAATGGTCATTATATTTTAGACATCATATATTTAGACAGAAACAGATATATTCCTGATTGGCAAAGCATCCTGGAAAAGAATTATGTTAATAATAATTTTTAATAATATCTTTTACCCTTATTTTTATCAACAAATTTGGATTAACTTATTTTTTAAGAATTTAGGTCACGTGACTGAAAGGGCATATGAATCCATTTTAGTTGTTGTTATTATTATTTAATTTATGAGTACTCATGCATTCGAAAGGCCAATTCTTGGTACCATGGACAAGACAATACATTGACGACATAAGACAGTAAATCATGCAGACAGACACACAGATACACATATACAGACAAACGTGTAGCTAGTGCTAGAGTCCAGGACGCAGGCAGCAGCTCGATTTTAAGACTGGACCCTGTTCTGGAGCACTTTTCCTCACGTGGCCCTTTCCTTTACTCAGCTTCATCCCGCCCCGTCGCCGCCTACAGCATCCCGCGGGAGCTGCAGGCCTAGCCCTGACTGCTCGGTGCGGCCGCCTGCAAAGTGCGCACGCGGTGGAGGGCGGGCGGAGCGCCCGGAGCTCCGCCTGAAGCAACCCTTTCCCCAGCTCCATTCCCCTCCCGGGGGACCGGCCCAAGGTGCAAGCCGGAGACGCGCATCATCCACCGCTGCCGGTGTGCCCGCGCCCGCTGCTGGTGCGCCCCCACCCGGTTTTTCGGTGGCGCGGCGCGCAGCTGCGGCTTAGGTGGCGCCGCTTTTTTAACAGGCGCCAGGCCTCCGCCACCCGCCGGCGCGAGCTTGGGCAGCAGAAGGCAGGAGGCCAGGCTTCCGGGATCGGCGTCGCCTCCTTCCCCGCGCTCCTGGCAGGCGGCGAGCGCCCGGGCCCAGGGCCCCTCCCCTCGCACACTGTCGCGCTCCGCCCCACCACGGAGTCCCCGCCCGAGCTGCCGCAACCAAGGCCCGAGCAGCGCCTTCCCCGACCGCGGCCCGGGATGCATGGGGAGGCCGCTGGCCCGTGGGAAACCGCAGGCGGCAGCAGTGGTGACTCAGGACGCGTGCCACGGCGGAGGCGGGGGCTGGGCCCTTCCCGTGGATCAGCTGCGGGTTTGGATCAGGTTTAGAATTCGACTTACCCATAATCTATGGGTGGACATGTGCCCTGAGGGCTGACTTCCTATCAGCATTATCAAATTAAACAGAAATTTTCGAAGTAGAGAGAAATGCCTCGCACAGAGCACCAGTCTGTAGGGGCATCAGTCTCTCAGGACCAGCCCGAGGGTCTGATGCGATGCTGAAAGGGGGGGCACAAGCCGACAGCCCGAAAACACGCACCACAGACCGGGAGGCATGTCTTGCATGATCTCGTTTATTAGAAAGCCAAACCTCTCTTTTATAGTAGAGGCAATACAGGAAATTCGCAATCAGTAGGGCGTGACACCACGCCTCCCTGTGATCTATCATAGGTAGAGGCACCTGTTGTCTGTGAGCACGGAAGGAGGTAACTACCTATCACAGCCCTCCTGAGGCTAGGTGGGGCTTTCAGCGGGACCTCCCTCTGAGGAATTCGCCAGAGCCATCTTTGCCATTAATATGCTGAATCGCTGTCACGTGGGAGAGGCCCGGTACTCTAGAGCAGGCTTCTGCCAGTCCACCAGGCCTTTTCATGGCACTGGGTAGAGGGTCCAGCAGCTATCCCCATTCAAACCCTTACTACTATCTAAATTTATTTTTAACATGGAAAAGATTGGTTATCACTATCTTGAGTTGGTATCCCTGGACTTCTTTTCTTCAGGAAGTTAAGGTAATAGATAGCATTTACTATTTCACCAATGAGATGAATTACACTGATTGACAAAATTTTAAACAAACCTTGCATTCTTTGTATAAACCTCATTTGGTAATGATATATTGCTGGATACTTTTTGCTAATATTTTTCATGTGCATTGACTTTCTTTAATTGTATTGTTTATATAAAATTAGATAGTAGGTTATGTTGGTATCATAGGTAAGCTAGCGTTTCTGTCTTCTCAATTTTCTGGAAAATGTATCATATTGGTATTACTTTTTAAAATAAATCTTTGATAGAATTTACCAGTGATGCCAACTAGGCCAAGAGTTTTCTTGTTTGGTCGTGTGTGTATGTGTGTGTGTGTGTGTGTGTGTGTATGTGTGGAAATTTTATATAAAGTTGGGGACTTTATATAAAGATTTTGTTATTGTCCAACTTTCCTATAGTGATTAGAGAATATAGTCTGTTATTTCAATTCTTCTTAATTATATTTTATAAGGCCTAGCATATATTCTATCTTCATGAATGTTTCACATCTCCTTAATTAAAACTTGCATTTTGCAATTGTTGGGTGTAAGGCTTCACAGTTGGTATAATTATTAAATCTTCTATATCCTTTATTTTTTTAATCAATTTACTTGTTCTATCAAGGATATCCTCTATTTGCTTTTTAGTTGTACCTGTTTTGAGAGTGGAAGGTAGTGATCTATGGACTAAAATATGTGCTCTTACTTGTTCACAGCCTACCTTGAAATAATAATAATATATCACTTCATGCACCTTAGGCAAGCCTTACCATGGTGGTCTTTTTTATCATACTTTAAAATAACGTATACACTTCCGTCTTGCTTTAAACAAGTATTGGGAGCCATCTTAGCCCACAGGATGAGGTCACCATTTCAGACTTGCTTAACCATACATGCTAAGTGGAAATTTTCCGCAAGCAGAGAAGCTTCCTTGGACTGCATGGGACCAAAAGGTGGACTTTGATGACCTCCTATTCTCCCTGAAATGTTTACCTTGCCCCTCCCTAAACCTGGCCTGTGCCTGCCACTCCCTAAACTTAGCTTGTGATCACCACTCCCTAAACCTAGCTCTGATTGCCTTTTCCTAAAACTTAGCCTGTAGCCCTAAATTTAACTCGTGACCTCCTTGCGGTTTGCTTTGTTTAAACTCTCAATAAAAAGGGATGCTGACTGCAGGAGGCGAAGAGAATTATCATCTATCTCCTCCCCTACCCCTTAAATATTAAATATAATTCTTTCCAAATTATTATATCTGACTCCGTGTCATTTTCGTTTGAGAAGACTATTGTCAGGAAGCTGCCTAGAGCAGCAACCTTCCGTGGCAGGAACCACGGAATAATTTTCAGAAAGCTGCCTGAAGCAGCAAACTTCCATGGCGGGACTACAGAGCATGTAGTGTCCGCTGGAGCCCACGATAAACAAGCACCCTTTAAATAAATTTAGTAGTGTTTTTCTATATAGTCATACATAGTACCATTTCTGCTTTTTTTTTTTTTTGCTTGGCGGTACAGGGGATTGAACCCAGGGGCATTCTATCTCTGGGCTACACCCCTACCCCTATTTTTTATTCTTTATTTTGAAACAGGGTCTCACTAAGTTGCAGAGGGCCTCACTGAGTAGCTGAGGCTGGTGGTGAACCCGGATCCTCCTGTCTCAGTCTCCCAAGTACTGGGATGATAAGAGTGTGCCACCATGCCCGGCTTGTTTTTATTTCTTCCTGCACATGTGGGCTTTGCTCTATGACCATTTAATGTTACCCTGAAGCATTGTAATATGACTTATAGTATGAGTAGCCACAAATTCTCTCAACTTTAGTTTGCTAAGTTGTATTCCTTACATCTCCATATTTAAAAGATATTTTCAATGGATATGGAATTCCAGATTGACACTTTTATCAAAAAACATCCTTTTATTGTTTCTGGTTTATATTGCTTAGGATAAAATTTGATCATTGTCTTTATTTTTATTCTTTGTAATGCTGTTTTAAGAAATTTGAAAGTCACGTGTCTAGGTTTGGTTCTATTTATTTCTTGTTTAGCCTGTTTGTTGATGGGTTTTTGGCTATCTGTATATTTGCATATTTATACATATGTATATGTATAAATATGCTATATAAATAATATTTAAAAGTTGAGCATTTACTCAAATATAACTCTTCCCTATTTTCTCACTTCTCCTATTGATGTTTCAATTATACCTATGTTTAATTGATTAACATTGCCCTACAAATTACTTAATTTCTATTCATTTTTAAAAATCTTTTCTCTCTTTTGCTGGTTTGTATAGTTTTGACTGCTATGCCAATTTTACTGATATTTTATTCAGCAGTGTCTAATTTTTTCTTGGATCTAATATGGTACATTTAAAAATTTTGAATATTATAACTTTTAGCTCTAGAATTTTATATTTTATGTATTCAAAATTTCCAGGTTTCTTTTCATAATCTTAATAATATTTATACATTTATTTCAATCAGTGAAAACTTTATTGTTACTCCTCATGTTCTCCTTCAATATTTATCACTCTCCTGGAAAAGTAGCTAGAATTAAAACATTTTTTTTCAGAGACAAAGACAGAGATTTATTTAGGAAAGTGGGGGATACAAGTTCAAGGGAGAGTGTGGGCCATCTTAAGAGGAGAGAGTGATGCCTTTGGGTCTCACAATTCTTTTTATAGGTGACCCCAGTGAGGGGGTGGGTAGTGGTGCACAGCAGGGATGGAGGTCCGAATTTCCTCAGGATCCTCAGGTTCCTGACATTTGATCAGGTGGTGGCTGGATGCCTGAGCTTGACCAAGTGTCAGACCTTCCTTATGTATCCTTTGTTTACCATACATCTTAGAAACATTTGGTGGGGAGATAGGACTTTAGGATTAAAAGGGAGGTCCTTTTGGAGATGTTTGCCTAAGGAAAAACAGACCCTGTAGGGTGAAGATAAAGATCATCTTGGGGTTTTTAGATTTAAAGCTACAGTCTTCCTTTTCTTCCCTGTTTGTCTCCTTTTTGCCTATTTTTATTTTTCCTATCCTACCTCATTTCCCTCCTCTGGGAGTTGGATCCCTTAATCGTAAGGGTTGGTGAAGGGTGAAGTTCCTTCTACAACTTCTTCAGAGCTGGCAAGGGGTGTTGATGTTTTCATCCTAGCCAGGGATGAAAAGTCTTATAATAGCTATGTTAATATTCTTGTGTGTTAATTCCAGGATCTCTGTAATTTTTTGGCTTGTTTCTATTGTTCGGTCTATTTCTATTTCATTTATTTTTGCCCCTCATTATGTATCACAGTGTCCATCCTTGCCTGTCTAGTAAGCTCTGTTTTCATGCCTAACATTGTGAAATTATGCACTGAGGATCTAAATTTTATTGTTTTATTTGAGAATGTATAATTTGGGGGCTAACATTTAACTTACCAAAACCTTGATCCAATCTAGGGTTGACTTTTTTTAATTATTGAGATAAAACCCACATGCCATAAACTTTTCTTCAAAATATAGAATTTAGTGGGTTTTAATATATTGTAAGGTTATGCAGTGATCACCTATATCTAATTCTAGAAAATTTTTACCATCAAAACAAATCTCAAGCCAGGTGTGGTGGCACACGCTTGTAATCCCAGTACTTGGGAGGCTGAGAAAGGAGGATCTGGGTTCGCGGCCAGCCTCAGCTACTTAGTGAGGCCCTCCACAACTTAGCCAGACCCTGTTTCAAAATAAAGAACAAAAAATAGGGCTGGGGGTGTAGCCTGGAGGTAGAATGCCCCTAGGTTCAATCCCCAGCACTGCACACACAAAAAAAAATCTTATATTATTGACATTCATTTTCCCTTCATCTCTAAATCCCTGGCAACCACTAATCTTTTGTTTCTACATATTTGCCTATTGTGTATGTATATATATATTTTTTGGGGGGATGGTGGTACACCCCAAGCCCTTTCTACTTTCTAATTTTTGTTTTAAAACAGGCTCTCACTGGGATGCTGAGCATCTGGCTACATAGCTGAGACTATCCTCAAACCTGTGATCCTCCTGTCTCAGCCTCCCAAGTACTGGGATTACAGGCGTGCACCACCACACCCAGCTCTATTCTATATATTTTATATAAACAGTATCATACAATATTTGAACTTTTGTCAAACTTCTTTCACATAATGTCTTTATGGGTCATCCATGTTATAAGTGTATTACTATATCATTAGGTTTTAATACTATTCTATTGTTATGAATCTGATAAATTGTCATTATCAATTGACAATTTGACTTGTTTCCATTTTTGCTCATTATAAGTAATGCGGCTTTTAATTTGTATGTGCAAGTTTTTGTATGGGCATGTTTCTTACTCTTTTAGGAATTCCAGTGCCTATGCTGGGTCATATGCTAAATATTTAACATTTTTAGGAATAATAAAACTGTTTTTCATTTCCGCCACCAATATATGAGGGTCCATTTTATTCCCACCCTCACCATCTGCTGTTAATATCTATCTTTATGCTAAGAACCATGGTAATAGGTGGGAATTGGTATCTCATTTGATTTGAATGATATTGTGCATTTTTTTCATGTGCTTTTTGGTCATTTGCAAAGTTCTTTACACAAATGTTTATTCAAATATGTTGACCATTTTCTAATTGGACACTTGTTTTTTTATTGTTGAGTTGTAAAAGTTCTCTTCAAATAATTATTAATCATTTCTATGTGTTGGGGACTTTAATAGTCTTGTTTTTAATTATTTTGAAATATACCATAGCTAATAATAGACAATGGTTACCTCACTATGCTATAGAAAACCAGAACCAATTTCTCCTATCTAAGTGTGTTTTGGTGCCCCTTATCTACCTCCTTCCATCCCCTATTTCTCCTGCCCTTCCCAGTTTCTAGTGATCATATTCTCCTCCATTCTTTAATGAGATTAACTTTACTTTCTACAAATTAGTGAGAACATGTAGCATTTGTTATTCTGAATCTTAGACCTTCTGCACCTTATCCATGTTGCTGCAAATGACAGAATTTCATCCTTTCAAATGGCTTAATAATATTCCTTTTTGTCTATTCACCACATTTTCTTTATTCATGCATTTGTCAGGGTATGTATTGGTTGATTCCATATCATGGCTATTGTAAATAGTGCTATAATAAACATGAGAGTATCTATTTGATGCAATGATTTCATTTCCTTTGGATATATGCCCAGTAGTGAGATTCCTGGATCATATGGCAGTTCTACTTTTTAGTTTTTAAAGGCATTTCTATGCTATTTTCTATAATAGCTGTACTACATTCCTAACAACAGTATATGAGAGTTCAACTTCCTCCACATCTTTGCCAAAATTTGTTAAATATCAAGTGCTTTTGCTGTATATATAATG
The DNA here is from genome assembly GCA_004027185.1 of Glis glis. Classification (NCBI taxonomy): domain Eukaryota; kingdom Metazoa; phylum Chordata; class Mammalia; order Rodentia; family Gliridae; genus Glis; species Glis glis. The sequence goes on along the minus strand of PVJS01023413.1, from coordinate 18,243 downwards.
ATGACGAGATGGATTTTGTTCTTTAATCTGTTGATGTGGTCTATTATATTTATTGATTTGTGAATGTTTAGCCATCCTTGCATCCCTGCAATGAATTTCACTGATCATGGTGTATGATCTTTCTGATGTACCATTGACTTTAGTTTGCTAGGTATTTGTGCATCAATGTTTATCTTAGATATTTGTCTATAGTTTTCTTTGAGAGTGTGTGTGTGTGTGTGTGTGTGTGTGTGTGTGTTTGACTTTGATCAAGGTAATGCAGGCCTAGTTAAAAAAAATGGCAGCAGAGTTTTCCTTTTCAATTTTCTTTTCAATTTTTGGAATAATTTGAGAAGTACTGAAATTCATTATTTAAATACTTTGCAGAATTCAGCTTGTAAAGCCATCAGGTACTGGATTTTTCTTTAATGGGAGAATTTTAATACTGGTTCAATTTTGTTACCTGTTATAGGTCTGTTTAAATTTTCTGCTGTTTCGTTATTCAATCTTGGTAGATTATATGTTTCCAGGAATTTGTCCATTTCTTCTAGACTTTTCAATTTCTTGGCATGTAATTGTTCATATTAGTTTCTTATAATCCTTTGTATTTCTGTGTTATCAGCTATAATGTCTCCTTTTCATCTCTGATTTTATTTTCTGGGGCCTTCTCTCTTGTTTTCTCAGTCTAGCTAACAGTTTGCCAATTCTATTTACATTTCAAAAATCAAATCTTTCTTTATTGATCTTTTGTAATTATTTTGATCTTGATATCAATTTTATTTGTGCTCTTATCTTTATTATTTTTTCCTTCTATTAATTTTGTGTTTGCGTTATTCTTGATTTTCTAAGTCTTTGCATGGAGGTACATTGTTAGGTTGAGAAATTTTTTTGATGTATACATTTATTTCTATAAACCCCCCTCTTAATATTGCTTTTACTTTATCCCATATATTTTGTTTTAATTTTATTTGTTTCAAGAAATTATTTTTATTTCCTTTTTAATTTATTCAATGACATGTTGGTCATTTAAGAGCACATTTCTCATTTTCTATGTATTTGTATATTTTCCATTGTTTTTATTTTTTATTTCTAGTTTTGTTTCATGGTGGTCTGTGAATTTGCATGATATTATTTCACATTTTTGAAAACAATTACTGAGACTTAATTTGTGGCCTGCCATATGATCTGTCCTGGAAACTGCTCCATGTGGTGATGAGAAGGTCATGCATTGTGCTGGTGTGGAATACAACATTCTTTAGATGTTGATTAGGTTCATTTACTGCACAATATGGTTCAAATCTGTTTTTTTTTTATTATTTTCTGTCTGGATGCTCTTTCCATGGGTGGAAATGGGGTGTTGAAGTCTGCAAAAATTGCTATATTGGGGTCTATGCCTTCCTTTAGATATAATAATCTTTGCTTTGAATATTTGGGTGGCTCACTGTTGATTGTATATATACATTTGCAATTGTTATATTTTCTTGCTGAATTGATCTTTTAATCAATATATAAAGATATTCTTTGTCTCTTTTAACATTTTTTAAAGTCTGATTTATCTGATATAGCTATTCCTGCACACTTTTTGTTTCTGCCTGCAATGGCGTATCTTTTTCTAACCCTTCACTTTCAGTCTGTGTGTATCTTTATATGGCAGGCATAGTCGCAGAGCCACAGAATATGTATATGGGGCCTTCCCTAGGTCCCTGAGGGCAAACATTGGTGTTTGCCTGGGCTTGAGGTTCTGGCAGTCACAGTCCTACAGCCATAGTACATGGAGGGGAATGTTTCTATATCTTTCAGAACACACGAGGGTGATGCTGAGGTCTGTGACACTGGCAGCCTCAGACCTGGGGTGGTGGGATGCAAAGGGGACCTTCCCTGGTTCCTGTGAGGTAAGTGCAGGTGACACTGGGGTTCATGGCACCAGCAGCCATGACCCCAGTGCTGTGTGATATGGGACCTTCCCTAGGTCATGTTGGGTGGGTACAGGTGGTGTCAGGGCGTGGGGTGCTGCTAGGCTGTGGTCCCAGAGCTGAGAGATACAAAGGGATCTTCTGCAGTTCCCAAGGAAAAAGGATGGATGATTCCAGAGCTTTGGGCACCCGTAGCTGTGGTCCCAACACTTCTGAAGGTGTCAGGGTGATGTCTACTGGTCCCTAGGCAGGGTGGCATCCAACAATGTCTTTCATAGCAGCTTGGGTTCTGGGGGTATGAGTAGGGGTGATGTGAACTCCTTTTTTGATGTGAAGCATTTGATTTAAGGCCTATGAGGACTGCGTAATTCTCCTGTAGTTAGGATTGTTGATCTGCAGCTATAATGGGATGGATATTCTAAATCTAAACCAAAACAGGGATGATATGATCGGACCATATTTTTTCTGTTTCTATTTTTTGTCACATTTTTCTATTTTTCTTAAATTTTTGAAAAATATTCAGCTATGGTTCATCTATTGTAAGTAAGATGCATATTGCAAGTAAAAAATGTATCATTTTTACCTGTCTACCCCAACCTTTGAAGAAATTATTGTTTCCTACATTATTTTTCACATAGAATTTTAAATTATAGTCTGAAATACCTTATTATAGTAACTTATTTGTTTTTATGTAAACTTTTTTCATTCTAAACTAAATGTTTGGAAACGAGGGCTGAGTCCATAGACTTCTTTGCATTCTATAGATAAGAACAGTGAATTAAAAATACTACACTTAGCTGTGCGTGGTGGCACATGGCTGTAATCCTAGTACATAGGAGGCTGAGACAGGAGGATCACAGGTTCAAAGTCAGCCTCAACAACTTAGCAAGGCCCTCTGCTACTTAATAAGACCCTGTTTCCAAATAAAAAAATAAATAAGGCTGGGAGTGTAGCTCAGATTTAGAATACCCCTAGGTTCAATCCCTAGTACCAAACACACACAAAATACTACATTTAAACTATTTTTGTTTTCTGAAAAAAATCAATGAATTATATTTCCTTCTGTAATTGATGATTTAGAAAATTTGAGTGAAAAATAGACAGTATTTACATAGTTGTCTTGTGTAAAAAATATGATTAAATGAATTATTTTGAATTATGTAGAGATAAAAATATGGATAAACAAACATGATATGTAACAACCTTGGGACAACTATAACAAGAAATTTGTGGTAATATATAATAATGGATCTAAAAATGACTTTGGGCTGCTAGGCATGGTGGCACACGCTTGTAATCCCAGTACTTTGGGAGGCGGAGACCGGAGGATCTGGGTTCGCGGCCAGCCTCAGCTCTCTCTCTCTCGCTGTCTCTCTCTCTCTCTCTACCTAGTGAGGACCTCCGCAACTTCATGAGACCCGGTTTAAAAATAAAGTATAAAAAAATAGGGCCGGGGGTGTAGCACGGAGGTAGAACGCCCCTGGGTTCAGTCCCCGGTACAGCAAAAATAAATAAATAAATAAAATAAATAAATAAATAAATAAAAATGACTTTGGAATAAAATTACACAATTACATGTGAACTATATGAAACATTTATAAGATGGTTTAAATGTATTAGAATAATATAAATTTGCAACTATGATGTAGAACACTAACCCTCAAAATAGCTGGTAACATCAGTATGGCTAACTTGATGGTATTACTTTAAGTAAGTTGGAATTAATTATGTGACTTTTAAAAAAATCAATATGCTATTTTATAATTTTAAACTGAATACATTTTTAATGTATCTACTGCTTTAAGGTCAAAACATCACTGAGGTATTTAATTGGAAATGTTGGAAATTGTACCTGAACACATTTGGTGCAATATTAATCTTATATTCCTTAATTAGACATTTTTATAACATGATGCAATTGTATAATACTATATCTTCCCAATTTTATCATGTCATCTAATATTTTCCTGTCCTTTCTCATTCTAAAATTAATTTTCTAACCAGTCTTTAGTTATCACATCTTGAATGTTACAGTCTTTTCTGAAGACACTAAAAATCAATGACAATTTAACATAAACTATGTAGATATACAGCTATTTTATCCATGTGAACTTTGATCATAAATAATTAAAATGCTAATCTGAGCTCTGACATGCTATGTGTGTTTGATACTGTCAATGTCTGCCTTCATCCTGAGTTTTTCACAGTTATGTTACAACCTAAAAAGAAGATTTATTTAATAATATCATTTTGGGAGTTGAAGCCTTCTGAGTTTTTTTAAAGTCCTAGAATTTCACCTGAAGGTCTCAGTCTTATTACATTTGACCATCACAAAAATATATGAACTTCTATTCCTAAGGTAATGAATGTGTGGCTTCAAAAAGCTTTATTTTTCTACCATTACCTACCACTTGGATGGCACACCTAGGGAAGTAATTCCTGAGCTTCTCTTACTCAAATATTTACCCCTGATGCAAGTCCTTTAGTTTCCTAGGTTTCACCATGGATTCTAGTGATCTTCAATACCTACTTATTCAACCAAAATAAATAACTGAAATTACATGCAGAAGAGTAAAATTTGGCTCCTATCTCATAACATAAAAAACTCAAAAGTAATAATGACTTAAACATAAGACTGGAAACTATAAAATTCCTAGAAAAAATAGGTTAAAAACTCCTTGATATTAGTTTTGGCAAAGATTTTTGGGATATGACACCAGTAGGACAGGCAACAAAAGTAAAAACAAACAAATAGAATTGCATCAAATTAAAAGCTTCTGAACAGCCAAGGGAAAAAAATCAACAGAGTGGGGGAAGAGCATGTGAAACAGGAGAAATATTTCCAAATCATATATCTGGCAAAGCTTATTATTCAAAACACACTAGCATTTCATATGATTGAATAACAGAAAGAAAAAATGAAGGAAGGATGGAAAGAAAGAAAGAAGGATAGGAAGGGAGGGGGGAATAAGGAAGGAAAGAGGAAAAGAAGAAAAGAAGGAAGTATGGGAAATAGAAAAAGATATGTTTAGAAAATAGTCTTGGTCTTCACTATGGAATTTTACCCAGCCATAAAGAAGAATAAAGTTATGTCATTTGCAGAAAAGTGGGTGGGATTAGAGAATATTATGCGAAATGAGATCAACCAGTCTCAGAAAGTCAAGGGTCTAATGTTTTCTCTCATATGTGGAGGTTAGAGAGAAAATAGGAAACAAAAGGGACATTAGATAATTGAGGAGAGTAACCAGTAGGATAGTGGAAGGGGATAGGGGAAGAGATGAGGAAGGGAAAAAGAACTGATGACAGAAAGAATTCAAATTATGTCATGCCCATGTATGATTGTATCACTACCAATTTCACTATTATGTATGGGGAGGGGTGGGTAGCTGTGTGGGACCTGAAGGGAAACACACCAATACATATACTCAAGTTTGTTTGGATGATTTTGAACCTAAGATGTATACTTAAAATGCACCAATGAAAGAACATATTGACAAAGTAGTCTTGAATACACATTTCTCCAAAGAAGACATAAGAAACAAAAGACCCACAATAGCCAAAGCAATTCTCAGCAATAAGAACCATGCAGGAGCCATCACAATCCCTGACTTCAAATTATACTACAAAGCTATAGTAATAAAATCAGTATGGTATTGGTACAAAAACAGACACATAGACAAATGGAACAGAATAGAAGATACAGAAACAAGTTCACAAACTTATAGTCAATTGATTTTTGACAGAGGTGCCAGACATATACGTTGGAGAAAGGACAGGTTTTTCAACAAATGGTGTTGGGAAAACTGGTTATCTACCTATAGAAAAATGGGACTAAATCCTTTCCTCTCACCCTGCACAAGAGTCAACTCGAGATGGATCAAAGACCTGGAAGTTAGACCAGAGACTGTGAAATTACTAGAGGAGGGCATAGGTTCAACACTCCAACATATAGGCACAGGTAGAAACTTCCTCAACAAGACCTCCAAAGCCCAGGAAACTAAAACAAGAATTAATAGGTGCAATAGCATTGAACTAAAATGTTTCTGCACATCAAAGGATACCATCAAGAGTCTAAAGAGAAAGCCCTACAGAATGGGAGAAGATCTTTGCTAGCTATCCCTCTGACAGAGGACTAATATCTAGGATATACGGAGAACTTAAAAGACTTTACACTAAAAAAAGAAATAACCCTATGAAGAAGCGGGCAACCGAGTTGAATAGACACTTCATGAAAGAAGAGATACAAATGGCCAATAGATACATGAAAAAATGTTCAACATCATTAGCAATCAGGGAAATACAAATCAAAACTACTCTGAGATTCCATCTAACCCCAATCAGAATGGCAATCATTAGGAAGTCAAACAACAATAAATGTTGGTGAAGATGTGGGGAAATAGGAACTCTTTGGCACTGTTGGTGGAAGTGCAAACTAGTTCAACCACTATGGAGATCAGTGTGGAGATTACTCTGAAAACTGGGAATGGATCCACCATATGATCCGGCTATACCAATACGGGGTGTCATTCCAAAGGGATTGAAATCAAAACACTACAGTAATATATTCATATCCATGTTCATAGCAGCACAATTCACAATAGCCAAATTATGGAACCATCCTAGGTGTCCATTAACAGATGAATGGATTACAAAATTATGGGAAATACACACAATGGAATTCTACTCAGCAATAAAGAAGAACAAAATATCATTTACACAAAAATGGAAGGACCTGGAGAACATTATGTTAAGTGAGATTAGCCAATCACAGAAAGAGAGGGTCATATGTTTTCTCTAATACGTGCAAGCTAGGGAGGAGTAGGGATAGAAAAGGGACTCCAGACAATGGTGGAGAAGCCTCAGTGGAGCCAGGGAAGTGGTCAAAGGGAAGGGGAAGGGGAAGAATGAAGTTCATCAATGGAATGACTACCATGGACCATGTGTGCATATGAGAATATACCAACGTCAATCTCAGTACTCTGTACTGGGTGGGGGAGGTGGGGGGACACCAAAAGCTGTGTTCATGTATGTTACTGTCAAATTTATGTTCATTGTGATGTGAGACTATAATGTGCCAATAACAGCACATTTAAAAAATAGCCAACAGGTTTATAAAAATGTGCTCAAATTCTGTAGTCATCAGGGAAATGACAATCAAACCACATTGGCAGGAAATCACTTCCTTGAGATAGTTATTATTAAAACAAAAGAGATAAGTGTTGGTGAAGATGTGGAGAAAAGGGAGCCCTTATGCACTGTTGGTGTGAATGTAAATCTATATAGTCATCATGGAAAACAGTATGGAAGTTTTCACAAAAATTAACTATAAGACTTCCATATAATGTGCCAATCCAAATCTAGGAAAAACACCCAAAATCGATGAAACTGCATGTCAAGGAAATATCTACAGTCTATATTTATTGTACCATTGTTCACACTACTCTAGATATGGGAATCAGCATAAGTGTGTGTCAATGAATGAACGGATAAAGAAAATGTGGCATATATGTTCAATGGAATATTATCGCAGTTAAATAAGATAAATAAGTTCTGGACACCTAATGAACAACATGGTACCTCTACCAAACAATGATGTATCATATGTTTTAACCAATATTACTTTTTCTCCACAACTTCACCAGCGTTTATTATTTTTTGTTGTTTGATAATAACCATTCTCAGGTTAGACATTATCTCACTGTAGTTTTGACTTGCATTTTACCTGATGGCTAATGATATTGAACATTTTTTCATGTCTTGGCCATTTGTATTTTCCTTTTGAGAAGTATCTACTTAGATTATTAGAAAAATTTTATAATTTTATTGGTGCATTATAGTCTCACATAATAATGTAGTTCATAGTGATAGTGACATATATGCACACAGCAATTGGTGAGGATTCCCCTGGCTTTCTCCCCACTCCCCCATTTCTCCATACAAAATATTGAGGTTGGCATTGGTATTCTCACATATGTACATAATGTTTGTGGACCTGTTTCATTCATTCTACCTTCTCCCACCCCCACCTCACTAAAATCACCTCTCTGGCTCCATTGGGGTTTCTCCTCCATCATCTAAAGTCCCTCTTATATCCCAATTTCTCCCTAGCTTCTGCATATGAGAGAAAACATATGACCCTTAGTTTTCTGTGACTGGCTAATCTAATTTATTATAATGTTCTCCAGGTCTATCCATTTTTTTTGCAAATGACATCATTTTGTTCTTTTTTATTGTTGAGTAGAAATCTGTTGTGTGTATATTCCATAATTTTTAATCCATTCATCTGTTGATGGATACCTGGGTTGGTTCCATACTTTGGCTATTATGAATTGTGCTGTTATAAGCATGAAAAAAATGTTCAACATCATTAGCAATCCGGGAAATGCAATTTAAAACTACACTGACATTCCATTTGACCCAATTTAGAGGGGCAATCATCAAGAAGTCAAAAAACAATAAATGCTGGTGAGGATGTGGGGAAATAGGAACTCTTCTACACTTTTGATGGGATTGCAAATTAGTGCAGCCTCTATGGAGATCAAGGTGGAGATTTCTCAGATAGCTGGAAATGAATCCACTTAGCTGGAAATGGATCCACTATATGATTCAGCTCTACCACTCCTTGGTATCTTTCCAAAGGTACTTAAATCAGAATAATATAGTAATATATGCATATGCTTTTTTTTATATGGTATGGGGGATTGAACCCAGGGGCATTCTACCTCCAAGCTACACCCCAGCCCTATTTTATTTTTATTTTGAAAAAGGGTCTCACTAGGTTGATGAGATCTCACTACTTGCTGAGGCTGTCCATGAACCAGCGATCCTCCTGTCTCATCCTCCCAGTACTGGGATTACAGGTGTGAGCCACCACTCTCAGCTATAGTAAAATTTAAATTGAAATATTTTTTAAGATTTTTTAAAAAATAATTTTGTTAGTGCATTATAGTCACAGATCATAGTGTATTTCATAGTAATAGTGACATACATGCACTTAACACTTGGTGGGCTTTCCCCTGCCCGGTTCCCACCCTACTCCCCCCATCCCAATGTAAGATATTGAGATTGACACTGATATTCTCACATACGTACATAATATCAGTGGAAGTGTTTCCTCCATTAATTCTCCCTCTCCCTCCAACCTTCCCCTAGACCACTTTTCTTGCTTCACTGGTGTTCTGCTTCCATTAAAGTCCCTCTTTTAATTCCATACATATTCTGGGTATTACCCTTTTATTAGAAAAATAGTTACATACATTTGTCTCAGTCTGTAGGTTGTCTCTTCAAACTGTTGCTTGTTTTATTCACTGCTTTGAATCATTTTAGTTTATATGATCTGATTTGTCTATTTTTAGTTTTGTTTCCTGTGCTTCTGGGGCCATAGTCAAACAACCATTGTCCATATCAATGTCCTGAAGAGTTAACCATATTTTTTCTTCTAGTAGTTTCATAGTCTTGGGTGTTACATTTAGATCTTTGATCCATTTTGAATTGATTATTATATAGGGTGAGAGATAAGGGTCATGTTTTAATCTTTTGCATATGGATATGCAGTTTTCCCAGAACCATTTACTAAAGAGGCTGTACTTTCTCCATTATATATTTTTGATGCTTTTACAATAATCTTTTATCTAAGCACAGTATGTTTCTCCAAAAAAGTAAAACACAAGTCATACAGATATTTTAAGATGATAAAAAATTTCACATGTCAGGAAAATTATTGGAATTTAGTATTTAAAATGCAATAATATCCATCTAAAATTAAAACTACAGGTTTACCTAACTTAACTTGGTTTTCTTGTTATATAACAGCCACTTCTTATGGTTAACTGAATAGATTTAAATCATGCATTCCCTCCTTAAAAAAACAGAGTTTGTGTAACAGCACTTTTAATAGTTATAAATAAATGGAAACTCATGAACATGCTTGTTAGAAGTAAAACTTTTCCCTAATTAAATATTTTTTGGACAAAACTGCTTATTGTATCTATTTTACAGTCTAAATTAAATCAATAACCAAGTTAGGATTAATGGGGTTTTAAACTAAACAGAATAATATATATATATAATTTGAAATATTTGACTCTTTATAATTCCTATTAAATCTATGGTTTTGATAGTAGAAGAAGTACTTTTTGGCAAACAAAAATAGAGAATAGACTTTTATTTCCTCTTTTGGTTTAGGGATGGGCATGAATTCATAGAACTCAAAATCTTTTCAGTTTTCATTTGATATGTTACTTAAAATATCTCCATTTATATTATTGATTTCTTATACTTTAATATATAAAGCTAATCAAACTTAACCCAATTTCTTTGTATTTTGTGTCAAAAATGTAAATGAAGTATAATGTTAAATTTTAACATATTATGATAAGCATTTATACATTAATTATAAAGAAATTAGGATGTGGATATGTTTTGCTTAAATTTCTCCTTTAATAGAAATTAAACCTCCGTAGCTTATACTTTACAACACACTTCTGGTTTCATTTCATTTCAATGTTTATGTCTTGGATATTATTATTTAACATTTGCCTTAACATGTATATTCCTAATCTAATTTAAAATAGTTTTACCAAACTCAGCTATTATAGGTTTAATTAGGTGTTAGTGGTTTATTCTTGGTAAAGACAGAGGTTTGTGTTCTGACTGATAATTTACAACCTCTATCAGAATTGTCTAGCATTCTGTGTATTCACATATTGAATACTCTTCTTCATCCAGAACATTCTATTACACATTCTTTCTTGATTTTATCTCACATATTACTTTCTAATATATATATAACTGTAAGCTATAACAATATGATTTAGTCAATTTATATATCATCTATAATACATTATGGCCCACATAATCTGTGTTTTTTTGCAATAAATTGCTTTGCATTCTGGTAAACATATATAAAGCCTTTTCTCACATTTGTAAAACATTTCTCCTATAAAACAACAAAAATAATGAAACCATCTCTGAATATATTGTGAATAAGGGTTTCAAATTTCTTATATGAATGTGGTTTCTAAAATATTAAATTTTTGAATGTTATATCTACTTATATTTGCATATTATATATACTTGCATACTATCACCCCAGTGAAGCCAAATTATTAACAATGCAAATTTCCTGGCATTTCATGTGATCCACTGCATTTTCAAAATTACTGTGTTTACCTGAGTTTCTTAAAATGACTCATAGAACATTTTTGTTCCCTTTAACAAATTTGTTGAGGTACACTTCTAATCTTTTTTAATCATATTAAACTTTATTCTCACCATATACAATGGTCTTTTCTGTGAAATAATACAATTGGTACTATAGTAATAGCTTCTTTATAATGTTTTTTATGCATGTTTGTAATATAAGATGGCATTAATACCCTACAAATAGTCATTTGTGGAAAGCCCTAAAGAACAATAAAAGTAGATAGCAAATTAAAAAAAGTAACATAATTCCCTGCATCTTTTCATACCATAAGAGAATGATATTAGAAATCAACACTAAGAAAACCCAGAAAAATTTCATAAATGCACGGAGAATGAATATCACACTATTAAATGAAAAATGGGTCATAGAAGAAATAGGAGAGAAGAAATTCATAGAAACAAATGAAAATAGAGATAAAATATATGAAAATCTCTGGCACACTTTGAAGGCAATCTAGGGGTTCATCAGAAACTACTTTGAAAAACTGTACTCCAACAAAATAGAAAACATAGAAGAAATTGACAAATTTCTAGACACATACAACCTTCCTAAATTGAATCAAGAAGATATAGAAAATTTAAGCTGACAAATAACAATCAAAGAGATTGAAACAGCAATGGAAAGCCTACCATTAAAGAAAAGTCCAGGTCCAGATGGTTTCCCAGTTGAAATTTATAAAACCTTCATAGAAGATGTAATTTCAATATTTCTCAATCTATTCCATGAAAAAGAAATAGATGGGACTCCCTCATATTCTATGAAACCAGCAGCACATTAATACCAAAAGCAAAAAACTACAGATGAGTATGTTGATGAACTTAGAAGCAAAACCTCTAAACAAAATATTAGCAATATGCATTCAAAACCATATCAAGAAAAATATACACCATGACCAAGTTGGATTCATCCCAGGGATTCAAGACTTGTTCAACATAGGAAAAACCATGTAATTCACCACATGAACAGAACTAAGGACAAAAAAATCACATTGATCATTTCAATAGACACTGAAAAAGCATTCAACAAAATCCAACACCAATTCATGCTAAAAACACTGCAGAGAATTGGAATAGAAGGAACTTATCTCAACACCATAAAGGTAATATACAATAGGCCCACAACCAACATCATATTGAATGGGGAAAAACTATGAGAATTCCCTTTAAAATCAGAAAAAAAGCTGGGTGTTTTGGCACATGCTTGTAATCTTAGTACTTGGGAGGCTGAAACAGGAGGATCACAGGTTTGCGGTCAGCCTCAGCTACTTATTGAGGCCCTCTGCAACTTAGTGAGACCCTGTTTCAACAAGAAGAATAAAAAATAGTGCCGGGGATGTAGCTTGGAGGTAGAATGCTCCTGGGTTCAACCCCAATTTCTGCAAAAAAAAAAAAAAACAACCTAAAATCAGAAACTAGACACGGGTGCCCAATATCACCACTCCTTTACAATATAGTATTTCAGACACTTGGCATACCAATAAGGCAAGAGAAGAAAATCAATGGAATACAAATAGGAAAAGAAGAAATGAAACTTTCTCTTTTTGCAGATGAAATGAACTTAGAATATCCAATAAACTCAACCAAGAGTTTTAGAATGGATCAAAAAATTCAGCAAAGGGTCTGTATACAAAATCAATCTAAAAAAATCAGAAGCCTTTCTATATGCCAACCATAAATCCACTGAAAAATAAATCCAGAAAACATTTCCATTCACAGTAACCTCAAAAGCACTAAAATACTTAGGAATAAATTGAACCAAATGAAAATTATAAAACACCAAGGAAATAAATTGAAGATCATAGAAGATGGGAGGATCTCTCATGCTCTTGGATAGGCAGAATAAATATGAAAATGGCTGTCCTTCCAAAAGCAATCTACAGATTCAATGCAATCCCCATTAAAATAACCATGGCCATTCTTCACAGATACAGAAAAATCAGTCCTTAAATTCATTTGGGACAACAAAAACTCAAAATAGCCAAAATACTTCCCAGCAATAAGAACCATGCAGGAAGCATCACAATACCGGACTTCAAACTATACCACAGAGCCATAGTAATAAAAACAGTATTGTATTGACACAAAAGTAGTCACATAGACCAATGGAGCAGAATACAAGATTCAGAAACAAATCCACACAGGTACAGCCAATTGATTTTTAACAAAGGGGTTGAAAATATACACTGGAAAAAAAGATAGCCTCTTCAACAAATGGTGTTGGCAAACTGGTAATCCATATTCAGAAAAATGGAAATAAATCCAACTTTCTCACCCTGCACAAGAATCAATTCAAGATCAATCAAACACCTGGAAATTATACCAGAATCTTTGCAATAGCTTGAGGAGAGCATAGGACCAACACTCCAACATACAGGCATGGGTAAAAACTTCCTCAACAAGACCCCAAAGGCACAAGAAACTAAAATGAGGATTAATACATGGGATTGCATTAAACTGAAGAGCTTCTGTGCAGCAAAAGAAACTGTAAAGAACCTCAAGAGAGAGCTAATGGAATGGGAGAATATTTTTGCATCTAATCATCTGAAAGAGGACTAATATATAGAATATACAACGAACTCAAGAAACTCACTGCCAGAAAAAATAATAAAAACCCAATAAAAATGGGGCAAGTGAACTAAATAGACACTTCACAAAAGAAGAAATACACATGGCCAATAAACATAAAAAAAGTTGAACATCATTTGCAATCAGAGAGATGTAGGGAGAGGCAGCAAGATGGCAACGGAATAGGAGCCCCTGAATGAGCCTGTCCCAAAACTGTTTCAGAATTGACTCAGGGACTCAGAAATAAACAACATCGCACAGACACAGAAGATCCAAAACCAAAATCCAGTAACCCAAGTATGAATATGCAGACACAGAGTCTACCAGCTCCAGAATTCCTCAGAAAGTTGCAATCCCGAGATGGCAGACAGCAGGATCAGAACCAACAAGAGGTCTTATACATAGAAAGGAAGATGATGCGGAGACAACAGAAACACAAAATTGAAAACATCAAAAACACGAGAATGAGGAACAGTGAAGATACAAGAAATACTCACAATGCATCAAGTGAGTTTACTGATACTGACCTACAGGAAATGCAAGACGGAGAATTCAGAATTTTGATCTTCAGAATGATGAAAGGTCTCAAAGAAAGTGTAGAGGAGATGAATGAAGAAGTTGAGGCTCTAAGAAAGAATCAGAAAGAAACATTGAACGAAATGAAAGAGGCAATAAACGAATTAAAGACTGCAATAGAAACCAACTCAGGTAGGCTTGACAAAATGGAAAATAGGGTATCACTCCTGGAAGACAGTTCATTCAAAACTGAAAACACAGTCAACAATACAGAAGATATTACAACATCACACCCTGGCCATCCAAGAAATACAAGACAATGCAAGACGTCCTAATCTAAGGATAAAAGGCATCGAAGAAGGATTAGAAACACAGACTAAGAAAATAAAAAACCTGTTTAAAGAAATAATCTCAGAGAACTTTCCGAATCTAGAAAAGGACTTGGACATTCACATACAGGAGGCATATAGAACACCGTCAAGACAGGACCAAAGAAGGACCTCACCACGCCACGTAATAATTAAAATGTCTAATGTAGAGGCCAAAGAAAGAATCTTAAAAGCAGCAAGAGCAAAAGAAAGGGTGATATACAGGGGCAAAACAATAAAAATTACCCCAGACTTCTCAACCCAAGTCAGGAATGCCAGGAGGGATTGGTATGGAGTACTCCGGACTCTGGAAGATAACAACTTCCAACCAAGACTGGTATATCCAGCAAAGCTATCATTTAAAATTGATGGAGAAATAAAAATGTTTCATGATAAACATACACTTAAAGAATTCATGAGGACCAAGCCAACACTGGAGAAAATCCTAAAAGAAATAAATCAAAAAGAAGGGAAAACAAGCAATTTTCAGAACCACAGGAGAGATGAACTACACCAGGTAGGCAACTAAACAAGGTGATGTGTCACTAGAGCAAAAAGAAAATAAAACTCAAAATGACAGGAAACAACAATCATATCTCAATAATAACATTGAATGTCAAAGGACTCAACTCCCCAATTAAAAGGCATAGACTAGCAATGTGGATTAAAAAGCATAATCCAACTATATGCTGCTTACAAGAAACTCACCTTCAAGCCAAAGATACTAATACACTAAAGATAAAAGGTTGGAAAAAGATATATCATGCAAACGGAGATTGAAAACAAGCAGGGGTAGCAACACTTATATCAAACAAAACAGACTTTAAACTAAAACACATCAGAAGAGACAAAACCGGTCACTTCTTACTAATAAAAGGAACAATCCAACAAGAATATATAACAATACTAAACATTTATGCCCCAAATGTGGGCGCACCCATATTCATAAAACAAATTCTTCAGGACTTCAGGTCCCAAATATACCCAAATACAATAATATTGGGAGACCTCAATACACCACTCACGCCACTAGATCGCTCCTCCAGACAAAAGATGAATAAAGACAGTTCAGACCTAAAGCAAACCATAGACCAGATGGATCTAACAGATACATACAGATTATTTCAACCAGCAACAACTGAATACACATTTTTCTCAGCTGCCCACGGAACATTCTTTAAAATAGATAACATAGTGGGTCATAAACAAGCACCAGCAAATTCAAAAGATGTGTTATAATTCCCTGCATATTCTCAGATCACAATGGAGTGAACTTTCAAATTAACAACAGAAGACTAAAAGTAACCACATAAATACATGGAGACTGAATGATACACTTCTAAACGAGGAATGGATCAAAAAAGAAATAAGGGGAGAAATAAAAAGATTCCTAGAATTAAATGAAAACATAGACACAATGTACCAAAATCTATGGGAAACTTTGAAGGCAGTGTTAAAAGGAAAATTTATAGCACTGAGTGCCCACATAAGAAAAACAGAAGACATCAAAATAAATAACCTAATGACATAGCTCAAGGATCTTGAAAAGCAGGAACAGTCGAATCCCAAAGCCAGTAGGAGGCAGGAGATAACTAAAGTCAGAGCAGAAATTAATGAAATAGAGAATAAAAAAACAATACGAAGAATCAACAAAACAAAAAGCTGGTTCTTTGAGAAGATTAACAAGATTGATAAACCACTATCTAACCTAACCAAAAGAAGGAGAGAATCAACCCAAATCACCAAAATCAGAAATGAAAAAGGGGACATGACCACAGATAGTGAAGAAATCCAGAGGATCATAAGAAACTACTTTGAAAACTTATATTCCAATAAAATGGAAAACCTAGAAGAAATCGAAAGATTTCTAGACACATACAACCTACCTAAATTGAACCAAGAGGATCTAGAAAACCTGAATCAACCAATAGCAAGCACAGAGATATAAACAGCAATAAAGAGTATGCCATCAAAGAAAAGCCCAGGTCCAGATGGTTTCCAGCCGAATTCTATAAAACCTTACAGAAGAACAAAAACCAATACTTCACAAACTATTCCCTAAAATTGAAAGAGATGGAATTCTTCCAAATTCCTTTTATGAGGCCAACATCACATTAACACCAAAGCCAAATAAAGACACTTCAAGAAAAGAGAATTACAGACCAATATCATTAATGAACATAGATGCAAAAATTCTAAATAAAATACTAGCCATGCGCATTCAAAACCATATTGAGAAAATAGTACATCATGACCAAGTTGGTTTCATCCCAGGAAAGCAAGGCTGGTTCAACGTACGCAAAACAATACACGTTATTCACCATATAAATAAAACTAAAAACAAGAATCACATGATCATTTCAATAGATGCAGAAAAAGCATTTGACAAAATTCAACAATCACTCATGTTAGGAACTCTACAGAAGATCGGAATAGAAGGAACATACCTCAACATCATTAAATCAATATATAAGAAACCCAAAGCCAATATCATATTGAATGGGGGAAAATTGCCAGAATTCCACTTAAAAACAGGAACAAGACAAGGTTGCCCACTATCACCACTCCTTTTCAATATAGTCCTCAAAACTCTTGCCAGAGCAATAAGACAGGAGAAGAATATCAAAGGAATTCAAATAGGAAAAGAAGAACTAAGATTATCCTTATTTGCAGATGACATGATCCTATACCTAGAAGACCCAGAGAACTCAACCAAAAATCTACTAGAGCTGATCAACAAATTCAGCATAGTAGCTGGATACAAGATCAACCTAAAAAAATCAGTAGCTTTCATATATGCCAACCATGAATCCACTGAGAAAGAAATCCAGAAAACAATTCCATTCACAACAACCTCAAAACCAATCAAATACCTAGGAATAAACTTAACCAAAGAGGTAAAAGACCTCTACAATGAAAACTATAAAACACTGAAGAAAGAAATCGAAGAAGATCTTAGAAGATGGAAAGATCTTCTCTGCTCTTGGATTAGCAGAATAAATATTATCAAAATGGTCATTCTGCCAAAAATGATCTATAGAATCAATGCAATCCCTATCAAAATACCAACATCATTTTTCACAGATCTAGAAAAATAAATCAGTCATTAATTTCATATGGAGAAACAAAAGACCAAGAATAGCCAAAGCAATTCTCAGGAATAAGAATCTTGCAGGAGGCATAACTATTCCTGATTTCAAATTGTACTATAGAGCTATAGTAATAAAAACAGCATGGTATTAGCACAAAAACAGACACATAGACCAGTCGAACAGAATAGAAGGTACAGAAACAAGTTCACAAACTTATAGTCAATTGAGTTTTGACAAAGGTGCTAAACACATACGTTGGAGAAAGGACAGTCTTTTCAACAAATGGTGCTGGGAAAACTGGTTATCTACCTGTAGAAAAATGGGACTAAATCCTTACCTCTCACCCTGCACAAGAGTCAACTCGAGATGGATCAAAGACCTGGAAGTTAGACCAGAGTCTGTGAAACTATTAGAAGAAGGCATAGGTTCAACACTCCAACATATAGGCACAGGTAGAAACTTTCTCAACAAGACCTCCAAAGCACAGGAAATTAAAACAAGAATTAATAAGTGGGATAGCATTAAACTACAAAGCTTCTGCTCATCAAAGGAAACCATCAAGAGCCTAAAGAGAAAGCCTACAGAATGGGAGAAGATATTTGCAAG
>PVJS01023412.1:0-27500 GCA_004027185.1 Glis glis | reverse complement strand
CTTTTCCCAAATAACTTTGGCCATTGGCCTCACTTTTCCTCTAGCCTAGGTCCATGTCTGGCTGCTCTGTATGGCTGGCAGAATCTTGTTCACAGGGCCAGCTGCAAGGGAGTCTTGAAAAGAAAGAACATTGGTCATTCATTCAGTATCTTGCCTGGTTTTATTTGTCTCCCATCAAGCTCTGAAATGGATAATTTTCCAAACACTCAACGAATGTAGGAGGTTGGCAGAAAATACCATCTGACAAGTGTTTATTACATTCAAGTTCATTAATTCTTCCATTTACTCATTAAAACATAGGTATTTCATTCCCATTAGGAATGAAATAGGAAATATTGCAGTGACTTGGGGTGTAGTGAGAGATAAGCTTCTGGAGTTTTCCCTGGGGATGTAGGTGAGCACATTCAGGAGCAAGCTTGGCAGAGGCTCTGACAGCAACATGCAGGGAACATCCTAGAAGCTGCTGGAAGCTGAGTTAGTCTCAGGGTGTCAGGGTCCTCTGGTCCCAATCCTTGGTCTGCATCTGACTCATTAAGGTGGGATATTTGGCTCATTTATAGAGAAGTCCATGGAAGGTGGTTTGTGGAGGGGAAGGTCAAGTTGCTGTGTCAGAAGGGCAGCTGTGTGCTCAGGGTGACTGTGCCTGAGCCTTGGATGTCTGCAATCTACCCGGAAATCAGGCCATATCCCCATATGTTTGGCTGAAATAATGCTGTTCCCAAGTCAGGAAAGCTTCACCATGAGACTCATGCTTACAAACCCAGTATCTGGATTTGTTAGTCTCTGATTAGTTTGTTCTGGTTGGAACAGTAGGGTCAAAATGCTTTCCTTGCTTTGGCTGTCTTACCTGCAGGGGCTGCTTTAAATGGAATCTTTCCATTTACTTCTGAGAATACAAAGACCTCAGCTGCCTCTTCTCAGGTAGCCCGGGTCTGCAGTGGCAACTTCCAATCCTTCCTGAATGCCCTCCAGGAACCATAAGGATATTCTCCTTTCCTTGAGGGAATTTCTGTTGTTTCTCACCCTAAAGCCAGGTGGATTTCACTAGGGAGAGAAGGGAAGACTGCAATCTACCCCAAGCTGATCCACTAGATAAAGAATTATATAGAGTTGTTAGAGATGGTTGTGGAGGAGATGAAGCCAAGGTGAACTGTGTAAACATAAACAGTAGTGGGAATCATAGTGGTGTACAACATACCCAAGGAGGGAAATCATGAAAAAAATATTTATGTGTTAGCCCAGATTGGAGAAGAAAGTGGGGAAAACAGGTGTATTATGAATTCTGGAGAGTACTGTTTTGAGAAATTTCATTTCATTGGTGTTTTATATGGTTATGAAAAGAAATACAATTCTACTTATGTTTTTGGATGTTCTGGTTTTGCCGTAGTAGAATAATACCCTTGATATTAATGGCACAAGAACTCTGTGAGTCTGTCTTCCAGTCTTTCTAGAGCAGAACAATGGTGCCATCAATGAAACATTTGTTTTCTTTAAAAACTTTTGTAGTCTTCAAAGGTTGTGAACTTATATTAATAAGCTTTAAGTGGTTGTTATTCACAAATTATATTTAGTCCATGTTTTAAGAGATGAAAGCAGAAGAAGTTATGTTTTTCTCCTAAGGCTGTATATTATTATTATTGAATAAATTACTCTTTTGAAAATTATTTTTGTCCTTCAGGCAGTTTCAGATTAAGATGCCTTGTGAATGCATATGTATGTTAGGAATTTTCTGGAAGCATCCATGTGCAGGGTGGTTCTCATGGTGACTGTGTGTAGAATCAGTTCTGTCTCCTAAACCACAGGCTAGAAAACTAGGACCTAGGCCCATATCTGGCTACTGCCTGTTCCCATCCATAGGGTTTTATTGAAGCTCAGCCATTCCCAGCTACTGATGTGCTGTCTCTGGGTTCTTTCCATCTTCTGTGGCAGTGTGGGACAATTGTCAACAGACACCAGATGAATTGCGAAATGCAAAACGTGTATTATAAGCCAGGTGCAATGGCGCACACTTGTAATCCCAGTACTTGGGAGACTGAGACAGGAGAATCCGGGTTCACAGCCAGTCTCAGCTACTTAGTGAGGCCCTCTGAAACTTAGTGAGACCCTGTTTCAAAAGAAAGAATAAAAGATAGGCCTGGGGTGTAACTAAGAGCTAGAATGCCCCGGGTTCAATCCCCAGTAATGCAAAAAAAAGTGTATTATTTGGCGTTTAGAGAAAAATGTTTGTCAGCTTTGTGTTGAGATGTGGACATGATCATGGGACCCCTCATGGTATGAGAACATAATTAATTCTTTTCTATCAAAGGATTAGTTTAACTTAAATGAAATCCATCTTGTAAACCCATCCTTTTTTAACCTTTTATATATTCCTGTTTCTTTGTTAAGTTCCCATTTCTCGAAAACTGCAAATGTCAACCCCTCTCTCCTTGCATTCCTTTCTAGACAAATTAGTCAATTGTGTAAGACGGTGAAACCATACTCCCACCAATAGCAGTACGGTGCAAAAATCTGTGTTAGGGATAAAAACTGGACAGACTTCCTGCTCAGTGTGCTGGCTTACCAGACTTTTGTTGGTGGCACACCTATTCTGGTTTTCAAGTTAAGGAAGAACTTGGATGCATATCATTAAAACCTCTCATGTTTGGGTCACAGAATGCTTGGGTTCAGTCAGTGTTCTCTATAGGAGAGTGCTCCTCTGTCAGCCTGTCCCTTGCAGGACAGGGTGTTCCATGGAAGACTACTTCTGGGAGCTGGTGCAAATGCTATTGTTGCAGGTGATTTTCTTTTGTGCTGGTAACTGATAGCAGTGGAAGGGGAAATCGCTGCTGCAGGTTAAGAAGACACCAGCATCGTGTGCTGGAGGATTAAGAGGTTCATTCAAGAAAAGGAAGATGCACCCTGCTCTCCTCCAGGGGTGAGGCAGCACTGACATGCAGGTGTGCTGAGTCATGGTGAGGGTGTGCACCATGCAGGTTGGTTGTGTAATTGAAGCAGAGTGGAGAGAGCTGATCCCAGAGCCCAGACATTAGTACCAGAGGATGAAACTTAAAGGGATGCTTTCGTGGTCATGAAAGAGGTTGTCCTTGCTAAGGTTAACTAATCCCCTGCCCTAAGGACAGACAGAAGGGGCCAAGGCCCTAGTTCTGCAGATAGACCCTGTCAGTGAGAAGTCTGTCCTCCCAGACCTTGGAGTTTGGGGTCAGCATCTTCCAGGGCCCAGTTGGCCCTGCAGCTGTCTTCTCTGGTCTCTGTTGGTGTCCTTTATCCCATGTGGACCCTCTGCATTGCTTACCTTGGGTTTCTTGGTAAAAATCATGTGTCAGGGACATTGCTTAAGCCCTGGTCCTCATTTCTCTGGACCAAGCAGGCTTTGTGGCATAGCATGTCTCTCATTTCAAGCTCCGTAACTTAACCTTACATTTTTTAATCTCTTTCAAATTGATATGCAAGACTAATTTTGGTCTGGAGACAGTATGCTGTTAGGATAGTTTTTCTTTATTAAAATCCTAAATCCTTCACTTGAACTCTGGGTTCTTCTCTGAAGTGTTCTCACCTTAGAGGCAGCATGGGTTCTGTCCCTCTAAGCAGTGGCCAACAACTTGCATTCCAGCAGGACATTTTGAGATGAAACACATTCCTATATCTCCAGGGCATCTGGCTTGGCTCCCTATGTATGGACCACCTCTGTCAACACCAGCACCTGCAAGGAGTGAACAGAAACACTTCTGACTCTTGGCGTGTAGCCCGTGACTTTAGAACCACTGCAGAAGGCTGAACGGGCAACTCTGTGATGCACATGAGAGTGTTTCCTGTCTCAGGAAATTGCACATAATTGATCATGGGGTTGTTAATGAAATTAGACAGATGTATTTCTCGCCTGCCAAGGAGAAGCAACGAATCTTGACTGGGGTTTTCCTGTGTCAAGAGACGTTAAGGTGTTATTTAAGTTATTCTCCAAATATTTTCACACTGTCTTATCATTAAACGCATGTACTCTATTATCAAAATTCTAAAGGAAGTACCATACCATGGGCAAATCCTGAACTCCTGTCTATGGAGGACAGTTACACTCATCTTTCTGAATGAATCCTGGTGCCCCATCTCCGTATCATCATTCCTGCTGAAACCTATAATCCTTAGTGGCAGGCTGAATTAATGGTTACTCTGTAAATACTTCTTAGGTTTGTCTAGTTGCAGTTTATTCTGTATTAGACCCAGCATCTAAGAATCTTATAGTTAGAAGATATCTAAAATTTGGTCTTTGATTGTATCAAACAGAAAAGAAAGTTGCTCTGTGATATCCCTGGTGAGGAACTTTTAAACCATTATTTTGCCAGCCTGCATTGTTTGGTGTTTTGGGCTGATGCCTGTCCCCCACAAAATACCTATGTTGAAAACCTAACCTCAGGACCTCAGGAAGTAACAGTATTTGGAGATAAGACCTTCACAGTGGTGATTAAAGTTAAATTAGGTCATTAGCATGGGCCCTCATATGGTATGACTTAGAAGAGGAGATTAGACACAGACACACATAAAGGAAAGATGAGTGAGGACCAGGGAGAAAACAGCATCTATAAGCCAAGAACAGAGACCTCAGGAAAAGCCCATTCTTCTGCCAATTTGATCTCACACCACCAGCCTCCAGAACTGTGAGGAGGTGTATTTCTGTAGTTTAAGGCCCTGGTGTATGACCTGTTATGACAGCCTGAGCGGACAAGTACAATTGACCATCACTTCCCTAACAGACAGCCCATTCTAAAGTCACATGTCAGCTTGCTGGCAAGATGGTGTTCATGCTGATTGTAATTGTCCTCTCAGAAACTTCCACTAAGGGACTCTTTCCTTGCTTTTAAGTCTAGTCATTATTTCAGAAGGCAAACTCATTTTTAGTCATTTTAATTTTTACACCTCTTTCATCATTTTTCTCAATGTCTAAGGTCTAGAAGCTCCAAATCCTGGACAGGATTTGGAACACATCTTCTTTGGATGTGTTCAGGTGTGTCAGACATCCCAACGTTCATGTCCTAGGTTCACAGCACCCAGGTGTGTCCCAGCAACTGAGAGCAAAGATACTTCATTCTTCTCTCTGTTCACTGCAGAACTGTGCTGTCCCACATGGTAGCCACTTGCTAGGTATGGCTATTGATATGTAAATGTATTGAAATATCACTCGCCACATTGCAAGTGCTCAAGGCCATATGTTGCTCATGATTAGGGAATTGGACATTCGTGTATAATGGTTTCCTCACAATCTAGAGGGTTCTATTAGGTCATTCCACTGTGGAGATGGGAGAGAATTGAGCTATACTGTAGTTGTACACTATCGTCCCATCTTCAAGGAAGCATACAGTCTCAAGTCCACTCAGTTTTTCACATAAAACACAGCCTCCTTACCTCTAGCTCACAATTTCTTCGCGACATAGTGATTCCTATTAATGCTGGCCAGATTTGTTCTGTGTTAATTGCCTCACCACAATGTGGAACTCATGTAAGATCAAACTCAACTAGACTCTTCTGAAGTGTCAGGTTCCAGCTTTTGTCTTAATTTGGGGACATCCGTGGCTCCTCACAGGCAGAGCTTCGCCTGCAGAAACTCCAGGTTCTCAGAGCCTCCCTGCTCAGATCTGGATGTGGGAAGGTCTCTGCTCTTTGCTTCTTCTAGAAGGTGAGCTGAAGACCTCCTTGGCTGATAGGGTGTGCACACAAGAGTTATGTGTGATCAAAGTCAGAGGAGGGCAGCCTGGCAAGGGAGTTCCTGAGCCTCCTGCAGTGTGTGCCCCCTACCACCCCCTCCATTCCTATAGCACAGGATCAGGAAGCACAACTGCTCCTGCACAGCCCTGGGAAAATATTGCATTTTCTGTGCATTAGATGAGGAGCTCATGATCCTTTTTAGATGTATTAGATAGAAACAAAACCTTTCATGTTGAAAGGCTACTTTTAAACTCTGTTGTTTGGATTATACGAAAAAATGTCTTCTTATTACTACAGAAAAACACTGACTCACACAGAACTCAAGTAAGAGTGTAATCTATCAGCATATACTCGTACTTTCTGGCCTACACTGGAATTTTCTAGTCATCAAAGAAAAATATGTTGAAAATTATGAAACTGATTCTCTACCTCTCTAAGTGGTCTCTACTGGTGGCAGGAAAAACTGCATTTTGAGTGGTTATGTACCCACTTTTCAGATAGGATAATGGATGAGGCATAACTGGAAAAAATTAGGCATCCCTGTAGGATAAAGCCCAGAAATAAGTGCAACAGGGTCTTTCAGAGAATTTCCAAGCTATGCGTTCTGCTCCAAAATTCATTTGCAAATGAGAAAATATGTTTCAGAAATATGTGACAAGCTCAAGGTCACTGTGGGTAACTGAGGTGGGATAAGAGTGTGTCCTCAGTTCCTCCTGAGTGCTCCCTTCAGTCATGTCAGGGACACTCTGCTTTGGTCCAGAGACACTGGAGTCCTCTGGCCTTGTGAGACTCCCCTCCCATTGGGAGATCTAGCATGGAGAATGTGGATGGACTTCTCATGGAAGGAGAACCTTCCAGTTGCCTATGGTTCTCACAATGTCTGCACATGGGGTTAGAACCACAGGACTAGTTGAGCTGGCCTAGAGGGTGGGGAGGTGACCCTTTCGTGAAGAAAGGCACCTGGGAGGCCCATCCAGTGACCTGGGGTGGGGGTAGCTGGCACCTCTCATTGGATGGGAAGCTGGACTCCCAGTGTGAGGAGCCTTCCTGCAGGTAAAGCAGAAATCCCCTCCACATAAGACATAGTGAGATGCCCAGGACAGAGATGTGGGCTGGGAGAATCTAGGAGCCTCCCCTGACAAGCCCAGTATCACTGCTAGAATGATTCCTCTGGTGCTCAGGAGACAACTTCCCGATTCTGAGACCTGCCCACTGCACGCCCCTCAACCCTGGATGCTGTCCTTTCCTCTGCTTCTCAAGACACTGTGGCACTGTTTGTAAGCTCTTGTTAGTCCCACTGTGCCCAGCCCTGGTCCAGGTGTTCTCCCAATTCCCACAGAATACCTGGCGTGATCAGGAAGAAGAGCAAGTAGAAAAGTAGCAGGAGAAAGTAGTGGGTCCTCATGGTATCCAGCAGGCTGGGCCCAACTGCATGACAGGGCTAGAGACTCCCCAAGAATCTGTGCTGACAGAGTCCACAACCAGAGTGCAGGTGTATTTATAGGGATGCAGGCTGACACAGCCTCACAGAGGAGTGGCAAGGAGATGTGGCCACCCAGAGTGATGTTCTAAATCTCACCCTGGGGACATTTGCCCTGAATGGTCTCCAAGTCCTGTGGGCACATAATCTCTGTCCTGCTGGGGCTGGGTTTGGCTCACATCCTGGAAACAAAAAGTTGGTACTCTTTGTCAGGTATGTTTGTTCTTCAGGTTATGGGGTTCTGAAGGATTTGGGCAAGGCGTCTCATAGAAAGATCACTCAGAGAACCCATGAGAGGGGAACAGAAGCCCAACTTTGTGGCTCTGGCTCCAGGCTGTGGTTGGTCCTTCTGTTTCACTGTGTCCCTGCAGGGTGGCATGAGACCTCACCCTTTTGGCATGAAAGCTGAGCTGGTTGCAGGGATGAAAGTTCTTCCTCGGTCTGAGGCAGCTTCTCATCTCTCTCCTGATGTGGAACTTTCTCCTTGAGGGGGAAACACTGGTTTCATTTTTCTATTTGAACTTTGTTTCCAGGAATCCCTGATGGTGTTTCCCAGAGAGTGATTCCCCAGCCCAATTGCACAAGGAGCTGGGTGGACCCTTGAGAGATGTACCTCTACAGTTGAGTTATTTGCTGAACCTATCTATGTGGATCTCTCACCTTTTCATTGATTCTGAAGTTTGCAAAAATATTTTATTTACCATTGTTTAATTGCTAATCTGTAAGCATCATTCCTAGTATTTCATCTGGGATCTACTTTAGTAATAAAAAAGCCAGTCCTGTCTGGCTATGCAAAAGAGGCATTTATGAAGATGACATTAGGCAGCTCTCAACATCATTGCTATGGTCTGAAGAACCAGATTTGAGCCTCAGATTTGAGCACTTATGTCCAACCTGTGCCACAGAATGGTCTGATGAGGGCCCCTGGGCTGTAGTCACTGTGCAGAGCACACAAGAAAAGACTTAACAGCAGCTGCCACCAACACCAGAAAGCCACAACTCCAAATCATGCACCCTCCAGATACCTTCACTGCACATGTGAATGAGAGAGAGGCACAGAGACAGAGAAATAGAGACGGTGACATAGATACACCATACATACAAAGAGACACAGAGAGAGACCGAGAGAGAAAGAGATGCAGCAATAAAGACCCGGAAAGAAAAATAACAAAGAGGAAGTTGTGAGCATTCTGATAATGTAGCCTTAAAAATTTCTCCAGAAAAACTGCAATGTAATTGTCATGCTTGTACAAAAATACTGATGTGCTTCTTCTAATATTGTACTGAGGAAGGGCACAGTACGTTCAAACGGCTGTGATGTTTCCGTTGGAGAATAATTTCTTTCATCTGCAAATGGTACTGTTATAGTTTTAGGTTTTACATTTCAGTCTTTAGCCCATTTCGAGTTCCATCACCAACTGGCTTTTATCTAATCCACCAGGCCATGCACCTGGACAAGCAAAGAGCTCTTCGTCACCACTAGAAGCAGTATGTACCTGATTGGGCCTGAGCAGGACCTGAAGGAACAAGCAAGTTATAGGGAGAAAGGCCCAAATGCATGTGTCCCCTATTACTGCCAGCTGAGTTTTCTTTGCTGGATTATTTTTGGTTTTCAAGTTAAGGAAGAGCTTGGATACATGTCATTGAAACTTCTCATGTCTGGGTCACTGAGAATGCCAGGGTCCAGTCAATGTCCTCCATGGTAGCCAGTCTCCTCCTCTCTCAGCTTGTCCCTTGTACAAGAGTGTGTTTCATGGAAGTCTACATCTGAGTGCTGAGGCAAATGCTATTATCCCAGGAATGACACTATTGAACTAGAAAAAAAATGTTTGTTCATAACTGTGGAATAGGAAACTGCTACTACAGGTTGCAAAGAGAACAGCATCGTGTGCATGCTCAGAAGGGTTTAGGTTTAGTGGAGGAAAGTAAGGTGCTTCCTCTCCTTCAGGGGTATTTGTAGGCTCAATAGTGAGGCATCACTGAAATGCAGATGTGATGAACCAGGAGAGTTTGTGCTATTGTTGCGGTTAGATATAGAATGGTCCTTTGAAGAGCTCATAAATTGGTGTTTGGAGGTGGTATAATAGAGTCTTCAGGGTTGTAATACCAGCGGCGGATAAATCCATTGTAATGAATTTGCCTGGGTGGTATGTGGTAGGTTAGTAGGGTGTGGCTAGGGTGGGTCCCTGGGGGTGAGGCCAGCCACAGGGATTATATTTGGTTCCTCCTCCTCATGCTCTCTCTCTCCTGCTTCTGGCCTCCATAATGTGCTCTCCCTTTCTCCTCCTCCCACCGCCATGCCCTGAGATCTGCGGTCTCTGGCCTCACATGGACTGAACCTGAAACCATAAGAAAATAAATCCTTTTCTCTAAGTTACATGGTCAATCTTTTAGATTATAGCTGCAAGAATGCTGACTGGAGCAGTTGTGTAATTGAAGCAGAGTGAATAGACCTGATCCCAGATCCCAGAACCCCGAAATGAGTACTCAAAGATGGAACTTAAGGGGATGCATTTATGGTCCTGAAGGAGGTTATCCTTGCTAAGATGAACTAAACCCGTGCCCTAAGCCTAGACAGAAGAGGCCACAGTCTTGGCTCTGCCGATGGACCAGGTCATTGAACAGACTGTCCAGACACTGGAATTTGGGGTCAGCATCTTCCAGGCCCTAGGAGTCTCTGTAGCTGTCTCCTGGCTTCTGATATTGTTCTTAATCCCACGTGGACCCTCTGCATTGATTACCTTGGGATTCCTGGTAAAAATCATGTGTGAGGGACATTACTCAAGACCTGGCCCTCATTCCTCTGAACCAAGCAGGCTTTGTTGCCTAACATGTTTCTCATTTCAAGATCCATAACCTAACCCCACATTTTCTTACTCTCTTCCAAATGATACACAAGACTCATTTTGGTCTGGAGAGAGTATGCTGCAGGGATAACATTCTTTATTAAAGTAATGATCATCAATCATTCACTTGGACTGGCTTCTCTGGAGCGCTCTCAGCTCACATACAGCAAGGAATCTCTGAGTCAAAACAGTTCCCAATGACTCTCATTTCAGGAGGACATTTTGAAATGTAGCACTCTCCAGGGCATTTATTTGTGATCCCTTCACGGGCACCATCTACTTGTAGTTCAGCACCTATAGAGAGTGAACAGAAACATTTCAGACTCATGGCTTGTAGCCCAAGTGACTTTAGAACCATTGCAGAAGGCCGAACAGACAACTCTTCAATGTACGTGAGAGTGTTTTCTCTTCCAAGAAATTGCACATAATTGACCATAGGGTTCCTATTGAAATTAGAGAGGTGTATATATAACTCACTAACTACAAGCAACAGGATTTTGAGTGGCATTTTCCTCTGCCAAGAGACTTTAAGTTGTGCCTGGAACTCTAGTTATCCTCTGAATATGATTTCTGCACTCTTACCATCCCTCAAGTTCATACATGCTCTTTTCTAAATGCTAAGGCTGGGTGCCATATTATGGACAGATCCTCAACTACCCTGTGTAAAAGAACAATTATGCTCATTTCTCTGATTGAATCTTGACTTTTCACATTCTTCACTACCATTTCAGGTGATACCAATGATCCTTTTCATCAGGCAAACTTTATGTTGCTCTAAAAAGACTTCATAGATTTCTCCAGTTGGAATTTATTCTTTCTTCCACTCAGAATCCTGGAATCTCTTCATAACAAAGTACCATAAACTAGTCTTCTGCTGTAACCAGTAGAGAAGAGCGTCGCTCTGTGACATCCCTGGTGAGCAGCGTTGTGTGTCATCCTTTTGCCTGCCTCCATTAGTTGCTGTTTTTGGCTACCTCTTGTCCCTTCAAAATATACATATGCAAACCTGAACACTCAGCACCTCAGAATGTGACTGCATTTGTAGATATGGCCTTCAAGGTGGTATTAACATTAAATGAGATCATTAGCGTGGGCCCTAATCTGGTAGGAATGGTGTCTCCACTAGAGGAAATTAGACACAGACAGAGAGGAAAGATGAGTGAGGACCAGGTAGAAGGCAACTTTTGTAAACTGAGGAGAAACTCACCTTCTCGAAGGCCCAGGTGTGTTCTATTCTCTTTCGGCAGCCTGAGCAGACCAGTACAATTGGCCTTCACCTCTCTAGCAGACAGCTCATTCTAAAGTCATGTGTCTGCTTGCTAGAAATATTGTTTTTATTCAGGTTATAATTGTCCTCTCATGAACTCCCACTAAGGAGCTCTTTTCCTGCTGTTTGCAGTTAATTCTCAATATTATTCCTAAAGGTATCTCCATTTTTAGTAATTTCATTTCTTTGAAACTCTTTTCCTCATTTTTGTCAATGCCTAATATCTACGTCTTCCCAATCCTGTTTATTTTTCTCTGGATTTAGTCATATGTGTCACGGTCTTCCTAAAGCTCAAGGCTTAGAACACATGCAAAGCACAATGGTGTGTCCCAGTAACCAAGAGCAAAGAGGCTTCATTCCTCTGTTCACTGTAGAGCTGTGCTGTCTAACACGTCAGCCACTAGCTAGATGTGGCTATTGACAAGTAAATGAACTTAAATGTTACTATCCACATTGCAAGTATTCAGTCTTATATGACTCGTGGTTACTGCGTTGGGCAGTACACATATAAAACATTTCCATCAACACAGAATTCACTGTTGGACCATGCTTCCATGGAGATGGTTGCTGTGGTTCCACCATCTCATTCCATCCTCAGAGAAGCAGAAGACCACTCAGGCACTCACATTAAAGACCCTCCTGATCTCAGGTTTGCATTCTTCCTCTACATCACAGCAATTCCTATTGATACTTGCCAAAATTGTCCTTTTTTAATAGCCTCACCACAATATGGACCTCAAGCAGTATCATACTTAACTGGACTCCCTAGATGTCTCCATTTTTGTCCTTCCACAGAAGGCTGTCAGTGCTTGAAGTAGGTTGTATGTGTCTGGAAATCTATCAATTTCTTCCTTGTTTTCTTGTTTATTGGAGTATAAATTTTCAAAATAGTTTCTGATGATCCTCTGGATTTCCCCACTGTCTGTGGTTATGTCTCTTTTTTAATTTCTTATTTTAGTAATTTGGGGTAATTGTCTCTTTCTTTTGGTTAAGTTGACTAAGTGTTCACCAATCTTGTTTATCTGTTCAAAGAAAGAGCTTTTTATTTTTTTGATATTTTGTATTTTTTTGTTTTTTTTTCTCTATTTCATTGATTAATGCTCTGTTTTTAATTATTTCCTGCCTTCTACTGGCTTTGGGATTTATCTGTTCCTGTTTTTTGAGGGCCTTGAGGTATATCATTAGATTGTTTATTTGCTGACTTTCTGTTTTTCTTATGTGGGCACTCAGTGCTGTAAATTTTCCTCTGAAAACTGCCTTCAAAGTGTCCCATATATTTTGGTATGTAGTATCTCTATTTTCCCTTAATTCTAGGAATTTTATATTTTCCCTCCTTATTTATTCTATGATCTAATCCTCATTCAATAGTGTATAATTCAATCTCCATGTATTTATGTAATTCCATTGGGTCTTCCTGATTTTGATTTCTACTTTCATTCCATTATGATCTGAAAAGATACACAGAATTATGTTACATTTTTTAAATTTTCTGTTACTTGCTTTGTGACCAAGAATATTATCCATTTTGGAAAAGCTTCCATGAGCAGCTGAGAAGAAGTATATTCAGCTGTTGTTGGTTGGAATATTCTGTATATGTCTATTAGATCCATTTGACTTATAGTGCTCTTTAGGTCTGAAAAGCCTTTACTAATCTTTTGGCTGGAAGATTGACTGAGTAGTGTGAGAGGTGTTTTGAAGTCTCCCAGTATTATTGTATTGGGGTTTATCTGATTCTTAATGTCCCAAAGAGTTTGCTTTATAAAAGTGGTTGCATCCATGTTTGGGGCATAAGTGTTTACTATCGTTATAGTTTCTTGCTGGATTGTTCCTTTTATCAGTAAGAGATGATCTGATTTGTCTCTTCTGATAAATTTTATCCTAGAGTCGGCTTTGGCAGATATGAACATTGCTACCCCTGCTTCTCTCCGGTCTCCATTTGCAAGGAATATATTTTTCCATCCTTTCACCTTTAGCCTATGAATATCTTTGCCTGTAAGGTGAGTTTTTTGCAAGAAGCATACAGTTGGATTATGGTCTTTTATCCACATTGCCAGTCTATGCCTTTTAATTGGGAACTTTAGAGCTTTGACATTCAATGTTACTATTGGGAGATGATTTTTGTTTCATGTCATTTTGAGCTTTATTTTCTGTTTGATATAGTAGAATTTCTTCTTTGCTTAGTTGCTCATTTGGTATAATTTGTCCCTTCTCTTTTTCTAGTATTTATTTTTTTCTACTTTGTGTTTTATTTCATTAAGTATTTTCTTGATTGCGGCTTGGTCATGATGATTTCTTTTAGTTTCTGCTTGTCTTGAGATGTTTTTATTTCTTTGTCAAATTTGAAAGATATATTTTCTGGATTTAGCAGTCTTGGTTGGAAGCTCTTTTCTTTCAGGGTTTGGAGTACATCATACCAGGCCCTCCTAGCTTTCAAGATCTGGGTTGAGAAGTCTGGAGTGATTTCTATTATTTTGCCCCTGAATATTACCCGTCCTTTTGCTTTATATGCATTTAAGATTCTCTTCTTGACCTCTATGTTTGTCATTTTGAGTATTATGTGGCATGGAGAAGTTCTTTGATCTTGTCTTATTGAAGTTCTGCATGTCTTCTGTATGTGGATGTCCACCTCATTTCCGTGTTTTGGAAATTCTCTGATATTATTTCTCTGAAGAGGTTTCTAATGCCCTCGGTTTTTACTTCTATTTCTTATTCAATGCCTATTATTAATAAGTTATGTCATTTCATAGTATCCCATTTTCTGGTCATGTGGTCTTATGGATTTTTCTATATTGTTGACTGGGTCATCAGTTTTGAATGAGCTGTCCTCTAAAGGTGAAACTATTTTCTATGTCATCTAGTCTGCCAGAGGTGATTTCTGTTGGGGTTTTTATTTCATTTATTCTATCCTTCATTTCTCTAAGGGCCTCTTTTTGGTTCTTATTTAGGCCTCAATTTCTTTATTAATATCATCTTTTTATACCCCATGCACTTTCTTTGATTTCATTCCTTAATTCTTTGAGTGAATTGAAAATCAAAATTTTGAATTCTCTTTGTGTCATTTTCTGAGGCTCTGTATTGGTGATCTCCATTGTTGTGGAGTTGTGGGAATTTATTATTTCCTCACTGGTCTTCATTCTCATGTTTTCAGGATTATTAGGTTTTCTTCTCTGTTGTCTTGTCATCCTCTTCAACATGTGTGAGAGTCCTATGACTATTTGATGTCCCTTAATAATAAGTCCTATGCTTGGGGCATATATTTGCCTCAATTAATCTGTCTCATATCAGGATTTTTAGTTAGTCCTCCAGAACCTCTTTAAAAGGATGCAGTTCTTAATCAGTGCAGGCAAGCAGCAGTCTTGGATTGGCTGCAGTCGTCGATGCTCTCTGGGCCCAAACTCAGCAGGGCCAGAGAATATATCATTCTGAGCTGGAAGCCTAGGTGGACATCACTGCTGTTTTGCCAGTTGCTATCATGTGAAATCCTGCACACAACTGACTTCCAGCTTCCATAGTTTCAGGGTACAATCTCAGCAGGGCCAGAGATTATTCTTTGACATTCTGAGCCTGTAGCCTGGCTTGCTGAGTTTTGATGCCCCAGGGACCCCACTGCTGTTTTTTCTGGGTGCAATTACATGAAACACTATCAGTCGCTGGCCTCCATGCTCACCACCAGGCCCAAATTCTGAAGACAGCATGTGTTCCCAGCCTGTTACATGGCTGATTGAGTCAAATTGCCCCCAGAAACACTGCTGCTGCCCTGCCAGCTGTGATAAAGTAAAACCCTGCTGGCCCCTGGGGTTTTGGAGAATCCTTGAGTGAAAGATAAATTTCTTGTACAAAAATCCATCAGGCTAATGTGTAATAAACTGCCCAAAAGACAAGGGTTTGGGAGATGTTGAGGTGTAAAATCAGTCCCTTCTCTCACCCAGGACTCCAGGGTATTAGTGACATTAAAGTACCTGCTGGGGGAGAGGTCAGGACTGATGAGCTTATGGGAATAGCTTGTTGCAGACAACAGAACTGGAAACCTAGATACAGACTCACCACCTAAACTTGCCCAACAGTCACTGTGGACTCCACACCTCTAATGATAAATACATTGAATTGGCAGTGAGCAGCAATTTCAGAACATTCATATGACAGGGATTAGGTTATCAGAACCCTCTGGGTCTTGGTAAGTTATCCAAAGCCCTTTCCTCTGGTGAGGATAAGGCAGTTACTTGCATATATACAAGAGAAGGACCCAGGAACAAGTGGGTTCATCCCACTGAGGTATTAAAGTTCAATCTGATGGCAACTTAGGGGTAGAAATGTTGGTGGAGACATGATCACTAGAGGCTGAAGAGAGCTAGTGTTCATTTCCTCATGTGTGAAACCCATGGGGTGCAACAGGCTAACTCTAAGAACTCTCCAGAACCAGGAGTACACCGATGTCCTGGGAGGACTAAGATGGCTATGGCACAAGAGGGACAGCAGCACCTTCGAGGCCCAGCACCCAGCACCCAGCACCTCTGTACTGAACTCTGAGCTGGGCATGCAGTGTAGGGTTTGGGACAGAAGGCATGGAAAATAACCATCTTAAGCACATGTTTAAAAAAAACTATCTTAAACACATGCTTAAAAGTCTGTTGGCAGAATTTGCAGACACTCTGCAAGACTCTTAAGAATGTGTTTAAGATAGTTATTTTTTTAATTAAGCTACAGATGACAGAAAACAATTCTATACCTGTGAGGGTGAGAGGTTGGGGTTTAATTCCATTCTTCTACAAATGGAAAACCAGTTTTCCCAGGATTAGGAAGCACAGTAGCTGCTCCTGCACAGTCCTGGAAAACAGTACAGGTTCTGTGCTATGAATAAGGTGCTTATGCTCATGTTTAGATGTAATAGATGAAAACAAAAACTCTTTGTATTAGAAAAGCTGATTTTACACTCTGTTCAGTTTGGACTCTCAGATAAAATGTCTCCTTATTACTCAGTTAATGTACTCAAACATAAGAACTGAAATTGGAATATAATCCATCAAAAGCATATATTCCTAATACCTGCCATGCACTGGTATTTTTAATATTTAAAGAAAAACATGTTCCATCAGGGATCCAGCAGAGGGCAGTAGTGGGGTGGGGAGAATTAATGAAAGAAATACTTCCATTGGCATCATACATATATGTGAAAATTTCAATACCAATCTCAACGTCATATTTGGGGAAGGGGAGGCAGTAGGGAGAGAGCCAAGGGGAAGCTCACCAAGTGCTATGTGTATGTATGTCACTATCACTCTGAACCAAATTATGATGTGACTACAATGCACCAATAAAAGTATATTTGAAAAAGACTAAGAATGGAACCATCTTATGACTTAGCTATACCACTCCTCAGTACTTTTCCAAAGAATTAAAGTCGGGGGGTGGGGACATGTTGCAGCACATGAAATTGATTTCTCTACCTCTTTAAGTGGTCTCTACAGGCAACATGAAAAACTATATTTAGGATGCTTTTGTGCCCAGTTTTCAGATGGGAAAATGGAGGCATAACTGGAGTCAATGAGTCATCCCTGTAGGATGAAAGCGTCTTTCACAGAAATTCCAAGCAGTCCTTTCTGCCTGAGAACCTTCACTTTGCAAATGAGGAACTTAGGTCTCAGAAATATGACCCATGCTCAAGGTTACTCTGAGTGACAGAGTGGGGATACAGATGTGTCTGGATTCCTCCTGAGGGTCCCACCTCTCTCACATCAGGGACACTGCACAGGAGCCATGAGAAGCTGGCATTCTCTGGGCATATGGGAAGCTCGCTCTCATTGTCTGGGGAAATCTAGCCTGGGGACAGTGGGAAGTTTTCCCAGGAAAGGAGGAAGGTTGCTGGTGGTTCCCTGAGTGTCTGTACATGGGGTGAGGCCCAGGCACTAGCTGTGCTGGCCTGGTGGGAGGGGTGGTGGCACCTTGCCTGCAGCAGGGCACCAGGGGAAGTTCATCCCATGACCTGGGGTGGAGATGGCCATCATCTCTCTTCAGATGTTAATCTGGCCTTTCAGGGTGGAGAAAAATCCTGCAGGTGAGGGCAAAGTGCCTTCCACACAGGGTATGTTCTAGTTTCCAGGACAAAGATGGAGGCTGGGACACGGAAGGTGCTTCCCCTGACTAGCCCTGCATCCCTGCCGGTTCATTCCTCTGCTCTCTGAGGGACACCATGCAGAGCCTGAGAACTTCCAACTGCAGGCCCCTCAACCACTCGTACTCTCCTTCCTCCTGACGAGGACATGGAGGCAACCAGCCTCAGCTCTCCTTAGCCCCAGTGCAACCACCCTGGGCCTGGTGTCCTGCTTATCTGAAACTATGGCAAAAAAACAGAAAATGAGCAGCAGACAGCAGTAGTTTCTCACTTCAAGTTTTCCAACACCATAGAAGGTTTTATTAGGCTATGATGCTATGGAGATGGGAAAGAATTGAGAGTTATTGCGGTTCTACAATTTCATCCCGTCTTCAAGGAAGCATACAGTCTCAAGCCCACTCAGGTTTTTGCATAAAGGACAGTCTCCTTATCTCTAGCTCCCATTTTCTTCTTAGTCACAGCGATTCCTACGGATGCTGGCCAAATTTGTCCTGTGTTAATATCCTTACCACAGTGTGGAACCCATGTAGATCAGACTCAACTAGATTCTTCTCAAGTGTCCAGTTTCAGCTTTTGTCTCCATTTGGGGACAGCAGTGACTCCTCACAGACATAGCTTGGCCTGTAAGTTCTCCAGGTGCTCAGAGCCTCTCTGCTTTGACCTGGGTGTGGGGAGGTCTCTGCTCTGTGCTCTTTTTAGGAAGTGAGCTGAAGATCTCCTGGGCTGATAGGTTTTTGCACACACGAGTTATGTTTTATCAAAGATAGAGGTGGGAATTCTGGCAGGGAAGATTCTGAGCCTTCTGGTGTGAGCCCCTACCACTCCCTCCATTCCTACAGCGTAGGATCAGGAAGCACAGCTTCTCCTGCACAGCCCTGTGGAAACATCATATTTTCTGTGCTTTGAGGAGCTCACGATTTTTTTTCAGATGTATTAGATGAAAATGAAAACCCTTCATGTTAAAAAAAAAGCTGCTTTTAAACTTTGTTGAGTTTGGATTGTAAGAAATAACATGGACTCTCACAGAGCTGAAATAAGAGTGTAATCTTCAGCATATACTTCTCCTTCCTGGCCTGCACTGGAATTTTCTAGTCTTTAAATAAGAACATGTTGAAAATTATGAAATTGATTTCTCTACCTCTCTATGTGTTTCTACTGTGTCCATTAAAAACTGTGCATTTAGATTGATTTTGTGCCCACTTTCAGAGAGGAAAACGGAGGCATAACTGGAATAAATTAGGCATCCCTGTATGATAAAGTCATAGCACAGAAATAAGTGCAGTAGGTTCTTTCAGAAAATTTACAAGCTGTGGTTTCTGCTCCAAGATTCATTTGCAGATGTGAAAATATGTCTCTGAAATGTGTGACAAGCTCAAGGTCACTGTGGGTGACTGAGGTGGAATAAAAGTGTGTCCTCAGTTCCTCCTGAGTGCTCTCTTCAGTCATGTCAGGGACACTCTGCTTTGGTTCAGAGACACTGGAGTCCTCTGGCCTTGTGAGACCCCTCCCATTAGGAGATCTAGCATTGAAAATGTGGATAGATTTCTCATGGAGGGTGGAAGGTTGCCTATGGTTCTCACAATGTCTGTACATGGGATTAGAACCACAGCACTGGATGAACTGGCCTGAAGGGAGGAGAGGCAGCCCCTTGACTGCAGAAGGGCACCTGGGAGGCCCATGCAGTGACCTGAGGTGGGGTTGGTTGGCACCTGTCTTTAGATGGGAAGCTGAACTCTCAGTATGAGGAGATTTTTTGCATGTGAAGCATAAATCCCTTCCATACAAGACATGTGAAATGCCCAGGACAAAGATGGGGGCTGGGAGATGCCAGGAACCACACCTGAGAAGCCCTGTGTCCCTGCCAGAATGATTCCTCTAGTGCTCAGGGGACAAAATCTAGACCCCGACACCTGCCAACTACATGCCCCTCAACCATGGATGCCATCTCTTTCCTACCCGGCAAGAAACAGTGGGAATGGTTATTATGTCTCATTAGCCACTGTCCCCAGCCCTTGGGCCGATGTTCTACCAATTCCCACAGCATACCTTGGATGACCTGGGAGAAGAAGAGACAGAAAACCAGCAGCAGAAAGCAGTGGGTCCTCATGGTGTCCAGCAGGCTGTGTCCGATGGCAGGAGAGGACAAGAGACTCCACGGATGCCGAGCTGACATTGTGTCTAGGGCTAGAGTGCAGGTGTATTTATAGGGATGAAGGCTGACACAGCCTCACAGAGGAGCTGCAAGGAGGTATGGCCACCCAGAGTGACCTTCTCAATCTAACCCTGGGGATATTTGCCCTGAAAGGTCTCCAAGTCCTGTGGGCATATTGTCTCTGTCCCACTGGTCTGGAAACCCAGAGTAGGTGCCTCTTGCCAGGCTTTTATTCCAGGTTAGAAGGTTCTCAATGTTCTGGTTAAGGCAGTCACAGGAGGATCCCTCCTATTCAATGGCTCAGAGATTTCATGATAGAGGGACAGAAGTCCAAGCTGGTGGCAATGGCTCCAGGCTGGTGTTGGTCTTTCAGTTTCACTGTGTTCCCACATGTCTGCCTCTGGACTAGCCCTATCCTGGTATGAAAACTGAGAGAGTTGCAGGTATGAAAGCTCGTCCTTGGTCTGAGGCTACTTCCTATGTAGAACTTTCTCCTTGAGAGTGCAATACCAGCTTCATCTTCTCCATGTGGACTTGTGTTCCCAGGAATTTCCTACAGTTGCTTTTAGAGAGTGAATACCCAGCCTGGAGCACAGGGAGCTGGGCTGAACCTGAGGAGCAGCACCTGTCCAGCTGGGACATTTTCTTACCCAGTCTCCAAAGATCCTGACTGTGTTCACTGATTCTTAAGTTTTAAAAAATATTTTACTTATCATATATTTACATTTCAGTTCTCCAAGCAGCATCCCTACTGTCTCATATGTGTTATAATTTTCAAGCAAAAAGCCCAACCTGGTTGGCTAAGCAAAAGAGGAGCTTGTTAAGATGACATTGATGAGGTCTGAGAATCATTGCTAGGGTCTGCAGAACTTGGCTTCAAACTGTGAGCCAAGCACAGAAGTCCAACCTGTGCAACAGAACCAGTGTGATGATGGTCCCTGGGCTGCAGCCACCATGTATGGGACACCACAACAAACTTAACAGCAGCTGCCACTGTCAGCAGCATCTCATCTACACCAATTCATGCACCCTCCAGATACCTTCATTGAACCCAAGGCACACAGACAAGAGGGAGAGGGAAACTGGGAGGTAGACAAAGACAAAGAGAGAAATGTATATGTGGAGAGACACAGAGACTGAGAGATAAAGACATGCAGAAAAATAGAGAAAGAGAGAAATACATGCAGGGACAAAGAGAAATATATATATACACACACAAAGAGAAATGAATAAATAAATTTAGAAAGAAAGACTGAGAAATAGAGACAAAGAAACCTCATTCCCAAGAAACTTTGGCCCTTGTCCTCATTCTCCTCCGGCCCTGGTCCTTGTCTGGACGCTCTCACGGGCTGGAAGAATCTTTTTCACAGGGCCAGCTGCAAGGGAATCTGGGAAAGAACGAACATTGGACATTCATTCAGTAACTTGTATCTCTCTCCCATCAAGTTCTGGAATTGAGAATTTTCCCAAAACTCAAAGAATATAGGAGGTTGGCAGAGAATACCAACTGATGTGTGTTTATTACACTCAAGTTCATTAATTCTTTCATTTGCTAGTTAAAACACAGATATTTCATTCCCATATGTACCAGGATATATTGCAGTGACTTGGGGTGCAGTGAGAGAGAAGCTTCTGGAAGCTTCCCTTAAAAGTCTCCCTGGGGTGGCAGGTGAGCAGGTTCAGGATGAAGCTTGTCAGGGCCTCTGATGACATGCGAGTATCATCCTGGGAGCTGCTGAAAGGTGACTTAATCCTGGGAGGTCAGGGTCCTGCAGAACTGACCCTTGGTCTGCACCCGCCTCAGCATGGTGGGGTATTTGGCTCATTCATAGGGAAGTCCACGGAGGGTGGTTCATGGAGGGGAGGGTCAGCTTACTGTGTCAGGGAGGGTGGCCGTGTGCTCAGGGAGACTGTTCCTGAGCCATGGATGTCTGCACTCTGGCTGGTAAGCAGGCCATGTCTGCATACAGTTGGTTAAAACAATACTTTTCCCCAGTCAGGAAAGCTTCCCTAGGAAGTAGCCACGTGCTGCCAAACCCAGTGGCTGGGGTTGTCAGTCTCTGATTAGTTGGGGCTGGTTGGAGCAGTTGGGTCGAAACACATTCCTTGCATTGGATGTGTTCTGTGTAAGGGCTGCTCTTAATGGAATCTTCACTAAAGTGAATACAGAGGCCTCCGCTGCCTGTCCTCAGGTGGTCCAGGTCTGCAGTGGTATCTCCTCAACCTTCCAGAATCCCCTCCAGTAAATGTAAAGGTGCCCTTCTTTCCCTTGGGGGAATTTCTGTTGTTTTTCAACCTAAAGCCAGGTGGATTTCACTCGGGAGAGAAAGGAAGACTGCAGTCCACCCAGAGCTGATTCACTAGCCAAAGAGTTACACAGTTGTTAGAGGATGATGGTAGAGAGTGAAGCCCGGGGAACTGTGTGGACAGAAACAGTAGCGGGGGGGGGGGGATCAAAGTGGTTCAGAACATACCTGAGGGGCACGATTTTAAAAAACATGTGTATGTGTTAACCAAGTTTGGAGAAGAAGATGGGGAACCAGGTGTCCTGTGAATTTGGGAGAATAGTGTTTTAAGAAATTTCATTAGTGTTTTAAATTTTGTTCCCCGTGAAAAGAAAACAAATTTCTACTTATGTTTTTGGACTCTCTGTTTTGGGGGCAGTAATACATCCTTGATCAAAATATTAATGGCAAAAGAACTTTGTAAATCTGTTCTGCAGTCTTTCTTTTCTTTTTTTTTTTCTTTTTTTTTTTTGCGGTATCGGGGATTGAACGCAGGGGCGTTCTACCTTCGCTCTATACCCCCGGCCCTATTTTTTATACTTTATTTTGAAACCGGGTCTCACAAAGTTGCAGAGGGCCTCACTAAGGAGAGAGAGAGAGACAGACAGGGAGAGAGTGAGAGAGAGAGAGAGAGAGAGAGAGAGAGAGAGAGAGAGAGAGAAACAGGGAGAGAGAGAGCTGAGGCTGGCCGCGAACCCGGATCCTCCGGTCTCCACCTCCAAAGTACTGGGATTACAAGCGTGCACCACCACGCCCGGCTCTGTTCTATAGTCTTTCTACAGCAGAACAATAGTGCAATCTCTAAAAGTTTTTTTGGCTTGTTTAAAAAATTTCGTTGTCTGTGAGGGATTTGGACTTCTATTAATAAAGTTTTATGTAGTTTTTATTAAAAAATTATATTTAGTCCATGGTATAACAGATGAAAGAAAGCAGTTATGTTTTTCTTGTAAGACTCTATATTATCACGATTTGAAAAATTACTATTTTTTTCATTATTTTTGGTACTTCATGCAGTTTCACATGAAGTTGCCATGAGAATGCAGAAATATATTAGGAATTTCCTGGAAACATCCATTTGCAGGGAGGTTCCCATAGAAACCGTGGATAGAATCAGTTCTGTCCCCTAAACCAGAGACTTGAAAACTGACCTGGGTCCATGTCTGGCCGCCGCCTGTTCTCATCCATACGATTTTATTGAAGCTTAGCCCCTCCTAGCTACTGAGGTGCTGTGTGGGGCAATTGTGACAGACACCAGACGACTTGCAAAATTCAAAATGTGCATTATTGGTCCCTTAAAGAAAAATGTCAGCTCATGTTGAGATGTGGACATGAGCATGGGACCACTCATGGTAACCATGGGTGAATCTAAAGCTTGAACCCTTGTTGGTCTTTGA
This sequence comes from Glis glis, assembly GCA_004027185.1. Taxonomy (NCBI): domain Eukaryota; kingdom Metazoa; phylum Chordata; class Mammalia; order Rodentia; family Gliridae; genus Glis; species Glis glis. The sequence goes on along the minus strand of PVJS01023412.1, from coordinate 4,273 downwards.
ACAGAAATAAAACCAAGTCTACGGCAGGAAGAGGGCTCAATATGGGTTGAAACAGGGCACTACACTGGTCTTTACTTTTCCTTCTTATTCTGTAAGAGCACCCCTTTCACCCCATGCTACTGGTTTTCAGGAAAATCTAGGAAATTCTTCCTGTAGAATGTGTCACATTCAGGATTGGACTGATTGCTTCTTTGTGAAGCTGACTGCTATGTTTTTCTCACTCCTGAATAATCTGTAAATTGGTAGTTAGATCTAGAGACTTTCAGGTTCTTTGGGACAGTATACTTCATAATTGGTGCTGTTTACATCCTATTATATCACAACAGGGCACAGTAGTGTGGGGTTATCTCACATTTAGTAAGGCTAAAGGTGATCATCCCATGTAATTATTGCCAGCTATAATCTTCTGTTATCATGTTCTGGCCTCTGCTTTCCACTGATTGGTTTTATTTTATTTATTTAGGTTTTGTTTATTTATTTATTTATTTATTTATTTATTTATGCATTTATTTATGGCACTGCGGACTGAACCCATGGGTGTTCTACCACGTAGCTAGGCACACAGCTCTATTTTACTTTTTATTTTGAAACAGAGTCTCGCTAAATTTCTGAGACCAGCCTGGAATCTGCAGTCCTCCTGTCTCAGCCTCCCAAATGCTGGGTTAGCAGGCATGAACCACCATATTCATCTCACTGAATGGTATTTCAAAGAGTCCACTGAAGATCATTTTAGATTTATGATTTCTTTTAGTGTTGTAAAATTTGAATTTTATACTTCTATCACTACTTTCTTTTTTATTAGCTTGCAGTTTTCCGTGACGAAGATATTTACTCCATTTAACTATCGTTCACCCTAAAATTCAATTTGTACCAGAAAGTTAGAATATGTGCTTGAGCTTTTCCCCTATTTATCAATTTCCAAAGTGAGAAGTTGGTATCATAACAAACTCCACGTATAAATACTGCTACTCTCTAAGATTCATAATGGACACACAGATTTTTATATTTAGTATATGTTTCAAATACCTTAGGTCATTACCTTTTAATGATGAAAACTATTTTATCTCTGTCCCATGAGGTCCCCTTCAGTTTGGAGCTGCTGTTCTTTTTATGTGACCACTCAGTCTTTATAGCTTCCCTATCTTTCTAGCAGAAGAATATACCTCAGGGTCTCCTTGTGCAGTTTGTGCTCATAACCTGGAATCTGTTATTTCTCTAAGTAGTCCTGGCTATTTTCAGTGGTAAATATTATTTAGAAACTATAGACTGAGCACAAGGTGTGCTCATTGTTACTAGTTGCTGCTGCATTTTCAGGTGTAGAGGCTCAGAAATGTACACATTTTGTTAATGAATAAAAAGGTTCAAATTTTATCTTTAGAGATCCAGTTAGTATTTAAGACTGCAGAATTTAAATGATATCTTTATATTTTATTTCAATTTCTCATAGAAAGAAAATTTTGGTTCTTATGATCATCTTTTATCCTCTGCTTTTATTTTTTTTAAATTTCAACATTGCAAAGAGCACCTGCATATGTTCCCTCAGGGCCAACAACTGTCATTGCTTTGTTACATTTATTATTTTAAGCCCTTGGTGAAGTTGTGAGCATCATGACAATTGAGACTTGAAAATTTCAACGTGGGACTGGGATATAGCTCAGTGGTAAAGCGCTTGCCTTGCAAGTAGAACACCCTGTATTCTATCTCCAGTACCAAAAAAGACCAAAAAAGTCACACTTACAAAAAATTTTACATGTATCTCCTAAGAACAGGTAATTTTCCAAGAAAACTGCAATGTAATTGTCACACTTGGATAAAAACACTGAAGCGTTATTCTAACATTGTGCTGAAGGAGGGCACAATACATTCAAATGATTTTGATCTTTTGGTTGGAAAACAATAATTTCTTGCATCTGCAAAATATATATTCCATGCTCTGGTAATGTTTTACACATGTAGTACATGAATTTGATGACAATGAAACTTTACATTAGTATTTGAGACTGGGAGCAGCTTCCTCCTCCTCCTCCTCCTCCTCCTCCTCCTCCTCCTCCTCTCCCTCCTCCTCCTCCTCCTCCTTCTTTCTCTTCTTCTTCTTCCTCCTCTCTTCTCTTCACTTCTATCCTCTTCTCTTCTCTTCTCCTCTTCTCTTCTCTTCTCTTCCTCTCTCACTTTCTTTGGTGTTCCTTTGCTATGTAGATTTTTAGTTTGATTATATCCCATTTGTGTATTACTGCTATCGTTTTCTATAGTTTTGAGAACATACCCAAACAGTCATTGTCTAGACCAATGTTGTTGAGCTTTTCTTTTGATAGTTTTATAGTTTTGGGTTTTACACTTCAGCCCTTATACCATTTTGAGTTCCATTCATATAGGATATAAGGGGCTGAGATGGCTGAAAACCAAACTTGAAACCTAATTGGGTGAGTGTTGGAATTACAATGTAAACTGAATATCAGGGTGCCTCTTATTCATATAAGATCATTAATTTGGGATTAATGGAATCCTGAATACCAGAAGGGAGGTGTGAAGGAAGAATCTGATGAAGCAGGGTCTTCATCAATGAGGCTCCTTCAACAGTGGTGCCCCTTATTCTGACCAATGCTCTGCCAGTTGAGGGAACCACCCTCTCCCATTCCTTTCTGAGGATATCAACCCTGAGTTGTTAAGGAAATGTTAGTGGCCTCCCCTGAGGCAGGTGCCAGGCAGGGGTAATTCTCAGTCTCCTTGGACATTCTCAACTCCTCTTTACCTCTAGACCTATAGTCAGCCTCAAGTCCCAGCAGACCCCTAAATATGAGGAGCAATAAGCATCCTATGAGGAGGTACCCTACTCTCCAAAAAAAAAGCTATATAATTTTCTAACTTACACAAGCAAAGTTTTGGAACTATGTGTGGAAATGGGTATTAAGGGTAAAGGAAAGTGGGGAAAAAAACACAAAGTAGGATGAGGCCAAATTTACTTACTAGGTCAATTTTTTTATTATCTTTTCAGTGCACTTCTGGGGTCTGAACCCAGCCCCATGCATTCTAGGCAAAAGGGTGAGTTATAACCCTATGCCCCAGCCAAATTTATTGATGTGGGCCTGCTAGGCAGGGATTCTGAACTTAATGTTGAGGCTCAGGGAGTGAAAAAAGGTTCTACCTGTGCATTTAGTTGGATGGATGAAACGTGGAGCAAAAGTGACCCAGTGTGAGCAAATTGAACATTCCAGGTCTCCCCTGGTTCAATATGGGGAAGGGCTTCAACACTTCCAGTTACTAGCATGAAGAGTTTGTTTGTTCCACTAGCACAGCCCCTGTCCTCACCTGAACTCACTCTAATCATCATACTGGGAGAGTCAAGAGGTCAGTCTCCTAACATGTTTGTTAATCACATGGTAATGCTCTGCTATTCCCATTAAATATCATTAGTACTTTTGGGAGACACTCTTTTTTTGTTGGTAGTGGTTTTGTTTTGTTTTTGGTTTGTTAGCTAGACATCTGAGTAAGCAGAAAAATTTCTTTTTTTTCTTTTAAATTTTTCTTTATTCTTGTATTATAGCTCATAAAATAAATAGAAACATAGATGTCCCTAAAAAGCAATTCATAATTTTTTTGTCTAGATGATTTTTCTTTTTTTATGTTTTTATTGGTGCATTGTAGTCTCACATCACAATGAGTATCAGTTTGGTGTTAACATACATGCACACAGCTCTTGGTGTCCCTCCCCCCCACCTTTCCCCCCCACATGTAGCACTGAGAATGGTGTTGGTATAATCTCATATATACACATTGTTTATGACAGTAATTCCATAGATTCACTTCTTTCTTCCCCTACCCCTTCCCTTGTACCCCTTCCCTTGCACCACTGAGGGTTCTCCATTTTCATTGGAGTCCCTTTTGTGTCCCCACTACTCCCTAAATTGCGCATATTAATGAAAACGTATGTCCCTTCTTTTTTGTGATTGGCTAATCTCACTTAACATAATGTTCTCCAGATCTTTCCATTTTCTTGAGAATGCTGTTATTTTGTTCTTCTTTATTGCTGAGTAGAATTCCATTGTGTGTATTTCCCATAATTTTGTAAACCATTCATCTGTTGATGGACATCTAGGTTGGTTCCATAATTTGGCCACTGTGAATTGTGCTGCTATGAACATGGGTATGCATATATTACTGTTGTTTTCTACTTTCAATCCCTTTGGTATGATACCCAATAGTGGTATAGCCGGATCATATGGTGGATCCATTCCCAGTTTTCTGAGGAATCTCCACACTGATCTCCACAGTGGTT
>PVJS01023411.1:0-29620 GCA_004027185.1 Glis glis | reverse complement strand
GGTTCAATCCCCGGTACCGCAAAAAAAAAAAAAAGGTAAAAGTATCACCTTTTCCATTCCTACTGAGTCTAAGTAAAGAAAATTGATCTCTAAATCAGCAAAACTATGTGGTGTGTGTGTGTGTGTGTGTGTGTGTGTGTGTGTGGTGTGTGTACATGCACTTGTGTGTGTCTGTAGAGCAAAGCAATCCACCTTTAAACTGGCTGGCACTATTTGTTTTGGAATAAATAATGCTGGCTCCCTCTCTCCCCAAGAAGTCCCCATCCTAATCGCATAGCCGCTGCACGTGCTACTTTATATGTCAGAGGGGACTCCATAGGTATAATTAAGGTAGCAGGCTATTGTTCTCGCATCTCTGCTCGTTCAGGGATTTGTTGCTTCTTTTTCCTTGTTCACCCTGGGTGTTTAAAGGCGTCCTTGTAGATATTCTCGAGTTTCTCTGTCTTTAGTATCCGCCTCCTGTGAAGGTGGTCTGGGACGTGGGATGCCGCTCAACTCGAGACCTCGAGACAAGTTAGAGACGAGCTCGCCTTAAGGTCTTACTATGTCTCCATCTTCCTCCTCCTCCTCAGCCATGTGTTTTCAAAGGAAAAAAAATCAGCTTTCCCAATTGCCTTCTCTGGGTATCAGGTAGTTCCCAATAGGAAAATATCTAATTGCCCCATACTGGTGAGCAGTGGCTGGCATCTTGGGTATCAGGGTGAACCCAGTTACACAGAAGCACCAGGGCTAGCCTTGTGGCTCCCCTGAGGGGTGCCTCGATATTCTCTTTTTTCCTGAGGACAGAATATGCTGTATGAACCAAACACCACAAAGCAGGAGGGGAGGGCACATCTATGTCCTTCACAAGCAATTTTATGCAGTGGTTATTAAGGAAGTAAATGTTGGGCTTAATGCTGCTTTGGAGTCTAAATGAAAGAAACCAGATCTTGCCCTTGGAGAACAGAAACCGGTGCCTATTTAGCACTGAGACCATGGCGATGGAGAATGGTATCCTTGAAATCTTCCAGCAAGAGTTATTTGCTATTCACTAAGGTGCACAGCAACAGTCCTCTTTTGGGATAACAAGAAGACAGGAGATCAAGTGTTTTTTATTTTCCTTCTACTACATGATAGCAGACAGAGACAAATGTAGTGCTTGACATTGCATGGGGCAGGGTGTGTTGAGTGTTTCTGGTGAAATTCAGTACATAAGAGGCAGGAGTGGTTCTTTGTGCTGACACTTGAGGGAAAACTTGAGGTTACCTGCAGATGGTGTGATGGGTTCTCCTGTTGACTGTGAGAATGGTCTCTTTGTTCTCCACTAGCACTCACTTTCTATTTGAGGATTCAGATAAAAGTAGAAGAATGTCATTTCCCAAAGGCAAGATGCATTAAGTAAAAAAAAAATTTAATGAGAAAGGACCTGAGTTAAGCACTTTTAAGCAGGTTTGTTTGCTGCAAGATTTTTCAGAGCCTGTAAATGTTGCACCCGCTGCTGCTACTACGATTACTTATAAAATAATAATAATAACAGACACATTAAGCATTTTATATGACAGGTATTGTTCTAAGTGTTTTGTATTAACTAGTTTCATCCTCTTAACAACCCTATGCGGTAGGTACTATTATCATCACACCATTTTACACCATTTTCAAGTGGGAACTAAAACCAGAGTGGAAATCGCTTGCCCAAGGTCACCCAGGTAGTGATTTTGAAGGATCAGTATTTAGTACTTCTCAAAATTATTATTGCTTATATTATTATTATTGTTGTTGTTGTTGTTGTTGCTTGGGATTGAACCGAGGGGCATTGTACCTCTGAGCTACACTCCAGCCCCTTTTATTTTTTATTTTGAAATGGTCTCACTAAATTTCCAAGGGTCTTGACTAGGTGACTGAGGCGGGCCTTGAACCTGCACTCCTTCTATATCAGCCTCCCAAGTACTGGGGTTACAGGCATGCATACCCATGCCTGGCTTCAAAGTTATTTGACCATACTCTTCTTCCATGCTTTTTCACCTGGGGCATCTCATAGGATTAATTTTCCACGAGACACCGTTTTGACAGTGTTGGCATAGAGAGAACAGAATGGAATAAAGCTGAGAAGGGCATTGTAGAATGGTAAAGATAAAAAAATCAAGGACTTTATTTCTGCCCAGGTAATCAAGCTATGGTTGTCTATGACCTCAGAAAGGGGTAGTTGATTTCAGAAAGATTTAGCTTGCTAGATGATAGCTCGTGGAGGCACCTGCAATGACTGCCTTGTTCTCTGTGACTCATGTTTTCATCCATGAAGGACTTGTTTTCACCCATGAAGGACTTAAAGGAAGACTCAATGCAGCGCGGCCTCATTACGCCAACCATGGAGAGGGCATGGTTCATATGTCTGGATGGGATGAGCGACGAGCTGGCTTCTTCTTGGAGCAGAGTGAGATGCAAGCATTGGATCTTTTCAGATCTCCCTTAGAGATGCCTTAATAAGGGAATGTTTGCATAAAGTGAAGGAGTGGAGACAAGAAGGCAGAAAAATAATGATCAGTTCAATTTCTTCCTGCAAACAATTCCTGTTTCCTCTGGGCATAGTGGCAGTTCTGATGTCTCAGGCATTGGGTTTTCTTATAGATTTTTATAACTTCTTGTAAGAAATTCATTATAAGATGCATTTAAGATGTCTACTTACTTGGGTTCCAGAGTGTATGCAAAGTAAAACTGATATCCTCTCTCTGGTCTTGAAAGGAATGCAGTTCCCTGAAACCTGTACAATGGTTTCCGTGATTTATACAGGTGGCCTTTCTGGGATAGGGTGTGATTAGGCAGGACCTTGTTGAGGGAGGAGGGGAACCACTGTCAACCCATTGAAATAAAATAGAACGACATTCATCTGTGGACAGCACTTGTCTGGGAGAAATATTTCATACAGGGTAAGCAAAGCAACATAGCTGTAAATTCCCTATTTTTGCCCAAGAGCTATAACAAGTGTGTGACATCTATATTATTTTCTGAGCTGTAATCTCATAATATTTTGATCCTTAGATAAATGTCATTGAATCATTGCACAGTTAACCTTGTGAAATTTTTTTTTGATGCTAACAGGCCAATGCGATGTGATTTGATAGGTGACACTAGCCAAGGTCAAACAGTTATTACCTTTAGGGGACACACAGGGCATTTCAATATCTGGCAAGATGAGAAAGTGCTGTTTTTCTAGAGGGAGTACACAGGAGGTGGGGTTATCTTCCTGACTCTGTAGTAGACTGCACACAAATTGAAAGACCCCATCATCTCTTCCTGCTTCAAAGTCTTTGTTGTCATAGGATGAAAACTGGAAAAACTTTTATCTGGGAAAGTTTCACTCTTCAGAAGAACATGTCTAGCAAATTCTGAGGATCTTAAATTTCTACGGTTGCAAGTGGCTCTAAAATTTCTGATCTAACCATGTATTTTCTTTCTTGTGGTACTAGGGATTGAATCCAGAGGTGCTCTGCCACTGAACTACCTCTCTAGCCCTTTTTATTTTATAATTTTTTTTTGAGACAGGTCTCATTAGATTGCTCAGGCTAGCCTCAAACTTGTGATCTTCCTGTCCTCAGCCTCCTTATGTAGCTGGAATTCCAGGTGTGCACCATCATGTCTGGCCCAACCATTTTTTAAATTGGAGGATAAAATGAGTCCTGGAGTCATTAAGTAACTTGTCTGAATTCATATTTGGCATAAAAGCTTTGATTAAAATATTAATATTAAAAACACATTTTAAAATGAGGTATGCAATTTGGAGTTAAAGATATCATTGAGACTTTTGGGGATGCATCAAGAAGCCTGTTCACTGCAGTGAAAGGGCCACTCATAGAAGGGCAGGAGCACGAACACATTGGTGATGTAAACACATTCACAAACACTGACAAACCTGGGGACAGGTGCAGAACAGGAAGATGGTCTGGTGTGCTGATAACCACAGTTGCACCGTCCTGGGAGATTTCTCATCTGGTGCGCACTATAGCTTAGTCCTTTGTACTGAACTACCCAATGTATTGTGTAGTCGACTTAGATTAATCTATGTTTGATAGTGATCATAAAATACAAATAGGAGAGGAAAGGACAGATGATCTGTTTACTGATAGAACTAAGATTCAACATCATTAACTCAGATGTGAATATTGAGACCAAAGCAATGAGTGGAAATGAGTAGAGAGTTAAGAGAAAAAATTAAAACAACATATGCTCTCATGCTCCATGAAGAAGACTTCTCAAATATTAAGGCAAGACTTTTCTCAGCATTGGGACTAACCAGCAATTAAATGAATTTCCCGGGAGCTGGCAGTAGTCAAACTGATTGTATAAATGATCCAATCATATGTTAAGAATCTGTGATAGTTTACTCCTAAATTTCTCCAGTTCATTTCATTTTTACAGGTATTTGAAAAAATGACCACTGTTAAAGCCATTACAGAATTTTGACATAGTGCAAGCATATAAGTGTTTATGATGACTCTAGAGGACATTGTGTAAGTGAAATAAGGCAGACACAGAAAGACAAATACTGATCTCACTTACATCAGAATAAGAACAAGCTCCCGGTACACAGAAACAGAGAGTAGAACAGTCATTACCAGGGTGGGGATGCAGGTATGAGTGGACATGGAGGTCAAAGGGTACAGAGTTGCAGATAGGTAAGATGAAGACATCTGCTGGTCTAATGTGCAACATGAAGACTACAGCTAATAATGTATACTAGACAGTTGCTAAGAAAATAGATTTTAGGCACTTTTGCTATACACACAAAGTAACTATGTGGGAGAATGAATGTGTTAATTTGCTTGACTGTAGAAATCATCTCACTATGAGTATGATATCAAAATATCACGTTGTACACCTTAAATATATAGAATTAAGAAAGGATCTCTGCTGTGCATGTTTGAATATGAATGCTTCCCTTTTCATGCCTATTTGGTCAGAACAGTTTGAGAGAAAATAAAGGGAAAATAAATAGAATAATTCAAAATCCCAGAAGTATAAATCACATCAATTCATAAAATTAAACTGCAGTTGACAAATGATGACACTTTTAAGACTCAAGTCAGAATTCGTTGGTCACATCCGTAAGCCTAGGTCTCCTTTTTCTCCCCTTTGGATCTTAAGGATCCAAATATCTGTGTAACGGACACATGAAATTATCCTGAATACAAATGAACACCAAAGAATTGTAGGGCTGGAGCAATGAGCTATCTGATGTATCTCTCACTAAAAGTGTTTCTTGCTGCCAGTTTTAAACTTGGCAATGTTTTATGATCAGACATTGTCATAAAATTCACTTTTTAGTTAAGAACTGTGGATAATTTTGCCTTAGAAAGAATTTTGCACAGAACCTATTTTCTTTAAACTGTCAGGGTGAGTGTCATGGGGAAGCAAAGAACTTAGGGGATAAAATGAAATTAAACTTCTAATAATTCTCTGTCTCTCAAGTTTCAAGGAGGTGATGGCGACCCAGTGTGAGATGGGCAGAAAGGAGACGTCTCACAAAATACCAAGTCATAGAGAAAGAAGAGCTTCCGTGTACTTCAGGTTAGGGATTTCTTTCTGATTTCTCTGCATTTATAGCTTTGATGGCTTGGTGTGGAGAATGCAGATCCACGACTGTAAGTGTGTATTGCTTGCAGGCACGGCCAATCCTCATTATCTCCCTGTTAAGACTTTGAAGCCCTGAAGAGAGAGGGCAAGAAAGTAAGCACTACTGTGGAGAAGAATGGCTTGCATGCTCGTGTCGGCTGGTAGCTGATGATCTGCGCTTTGAGAAGCTGACTGAGGTTGCTAGGTTAGGCATATGGAACTTTCAAAGGAAAGTTAAGCAGTAAAAACGAGCGGAGTTTTGTTCTCTTTAATTCCAATTGTCCTTAGCTATGGAATATTTGTGGAGCAATATCTGTTAAAAAAAAAAGAGTACTGAGGAAGATTACAGGGAAATCTCTGACTATAGAAATATATATTTATACATTTACATGTCATATAATGTATATATTATATAATATTTATATTTATAGGATAGGGAGATCTTCCTTTAATGTATATAATTAGATTTCCATTTTGCATTTATGTTGCGAGGGTACGTCCCAGTCAAGACCAATTAGACCACCAAAGGTGTTAAATAAGAGTCTTTATTACTGGCCAGTAAGACTACACAGGCACAAGAGTCAACTGCAGTACTTGACTGCCCTCCAGCGTTTTCTTATATAGGGTAAGACACAATACAAGCTCAGGGGGAAACTGAGGCTCCCATGGCAGGTTTCCACAGCAGGGGATGGGAAGCCTCTGTAGTTCCCATAGTATTCAGTTACGCCAAGCAAGCCAAGCATATCAAGAATCCAGAAGCAAGAATAGGCCGTTAGCGATTACAATAACACAATTAGTTTCTACAGTACATTTTGTTAGTTCCAACAGATTATTAATTATGTGCCCATATCCCGGTTTGATTTTTAGAAAGAACTTCCCTGTTCTATAGTCAAAGCGGGGCTGCCCTTAGTAACAATCATGAAGTCGCTTCAGTTACGGACTCTCACTGTAAATTACTTCAGCTACCAACTAACTATGCCTTATTACATGTAAAATTCTATTTTAAAAGGTAACCTTCTTAGGTGGGTATGGTTGCACATGTCTGTAATCCCAGTACTTGGGAGACTGAGATAAGAGGATGGCAAGTTTGAGGCCAGCCTCAACAACTTAGCGAGACTCTGTTTCAAAATAAAAAATAAATAGGGCTAGGGGTATAGTTTGGGGGTAGAATGTGTCTGGGTTCAATCCCCAGTACTAAAAAAAAAAAAAAAACCAGCAACCTTCCTAATTCTTTTGTAACACAAATGTTTACTTGGACAGCGAGATTTTTCTTTTTGTGGTACTGGGGATTGAACCCAGGGGTGTTCTACCTCACAGATACACCCCCAGCCCTATTTTATTTTTTATTTGGAAATAGGACCTTGCTAACTTGCTAAGCGTCTCACTAAGTTGCTGAGGCTGGCTTCAAACTTGTGATCCTCCTGTCTCAGCCTCCCAAGTACTAGGATTATAAGCGTGTATCACCTGGCAGTGGGTGTACTTTTTTAAAAAAAATTGGCTTGCACTTTACTTCAAATACATTTGAACTAGCATTTAAAAATTGAAAATTTTCAATTAAATTAAACTGTGGTGCTGATAGCACAATTATATGAATATACTATATGAACATACTTTAAGTGGATGAACTGCATGGAATATATTCAATAGGAGTATTAAAATTTGTATTTCCAGTGTCTCTAAAATCCATGTTATCTAGAAATACTGGACCCAATCACCAGTAGTAAACAAACAATTTAGGTGAACCATGCGTTCTCTCACTGGGCCCAACCATAGATAGCACTAGTCTGAGATTCTCTTAAGTGGCCAGTAATTTTCATCTTAACGAAATTTTGTCATGACCCTTGTTGGTAGGGGAGGAGATATACTGGGATATTAAAAAGTCCATGCAAGATGGGGTCCTTCCAGGAAGGATCAGTCTTACCGAGTTCTACCAATTAAGAGCATGCTTCATGTAGGGTGTGGTGGTGCATGCCTGTAATCCCAGTACTTGGGAGGCTGAGACATGAGGATCACAAGTTTGAGGACAGCCTCAGCAACTTAGCGAGACCCTATTAAAAAAAAAAATAGGGCTGGGAGTATAGCTCAGACGTAGAGTGCCCCTGGGTTCAAATCAATTCCCAGTAAGAAAGAAAGAAAGAAAGAAAGAAAGAAAGAAAGAAAGAAAGAAAGAAAGAGAAAGGAAAGGAAAGGAAAGGAAAGGAAAGGAAAGGAAAGGAAAGGAAAGGAAAGGAAAGGAGGAAGGAAGGAAGGAAGGAAGGAAGGAAGGAAGGAAAGAAAGAAAGAAAGAAAGAAAGAAAGAAAGAAAGAAAGAAAGAAAGAAAGAAAAGGGCGTGTTTCATGACTATACAAAACAACAGGAGAGGCAGAGGTTTTTCCTTCACCTTGGTCTGTTGCCTGCCGTTTCTCTACCTACAACTAACCACTCCACAGAATGCGGTTGGCCAGGCTGCCAGATTCACTGTGACTCAGAACCACAGGTCAAACTGCACGCCACGGGGTGGGGCACTGGTACCCTCACACACTGATTGAGCTCTTTAAATTAGCACCCTAAAACTGATCCCTTGGAACATTAGCGTCTCAAAAGAATAAAACAATTTTTTTCTGTGATTAAATATTTTGGGGAAATGCTGGATATATTAACCCTCTATATTAATAATGCACATTAGCATGTTAACAACCTTCAGAAGGCTTGCAGTAAAAGGAAATAATTGAATTTTGTTGTTTCCCAAATAACATTGATCTGCAAAGTTGACCCAGGAATCTTAGCCCCAGTCTCTGAGGCCACGTATATAGTGAAAGATTGGTGGCTCACACCCAAGGATGTTGCAAGGGGTATTGTTTGGACATTTATTAACTGTCTCATACATACATACATACATACATATGTTTTATTTATTTATTTATTTATTTATTTATTTATTTATTTATACTGGGAATTGAACCCAGGGGCATTCTACTGATGAACTAAACCCCAGTCCTATTTTATTTTTTATTTTAAAACAAGGTCTCACTAAGTTGCTGAGGGCCTCACTAAATTACTGAGGCTGGCCTCAAATCTGTGATCCTCCTATTTCAGCCTCCCAAGTACTGGGATGATAGGATGTATCACCACACCCGGGCGGAGAGTTAACAGTCAACCGATGTGCACCTGAGGATAGCCTGGGAGTAAAGGCGGGGTGGGACACCTGATTCACCATCATTTATGAGGCTTTTCGAAGCTAACATTACAGGAAGAGAGAAATCTCTTTTAAGCTAGGATTTTAAATCGCCGGGGTTGGGTATAAAGCCCAAGGACGTCTGTAAATCCAGCAGGGAATATGATCATTTCTCAAATGCCCATCTCTGCGGTCAAAGGCTCTGTCTTGGTTCTTTGAGGACAGAGAATCTCTCTCTCCCTTCGGTACTTCTATAAGTGACCTAGTTTTCTGTGCAGGTAACATTCAAGGAAAGTATTTCTTTGCAGAACTAGTTTGAACTTGCTAGTTCAGGTAGAGAGGTAGGACAAAATTATCAACGGAGCTTTAGAATTTTTTAAGAGGAGACTACCCGTAAGATATTTTTATTGTAACTGTTTTACATATTTAGGTATAATACTTATTTGACTAGTGGTAAAATAATTCTTTTCCTTTATGAAAAAATTCAGAAAAATATGAAGAATAAAATAAAATTGATCAGATGTAAGAATGTGTTAACACTGAGATGCATTTTTTCTCCATATATGTTGAGCATCATGTAAAACAAATTCTGTCGCTGATTTTTTTCACTTAATGTTATGTTGTGAGCATTTCTCTGCCAATAAAACCCTTCATAAACATTTTTGGGGGATGTGGCACTGGGGATTGAACCCAGGGGCATTCTACCTCTGATCTATCCCCACAGCCTTTTTATTTTATTCGTTCTTTTAGAGTTTTGAAACAGGGACTCACTAGGTTGCTGAGAGTTTTACTACTTTGCTGAGGCTGTCCTCAAAACTGTTATCCTCCCATCTCAGCTTCCCAAATACTGGGATTACAAACATGTGCCACCGCATCTGGCTGACTTCATGAACATTTTGCGGTACTGGGGATTGAACCCAGGGGTGTTCTACCTCCGCGCTACACCCCCGGCCCTATTTTTTTTATACTTTATTTTGAAACCGGGTCTCACGAAGTTGCAGAGGGCCTCACTAAGTAGAGAGAAAGAGAGAGGGAGAGAGAGGGAGAGAGAGAGAGAGAGAGAGAGAGAGAGAGAGAGAGAGCTGAGGCTGGCCACGAACCCGGATCCTCCAGTCTCTGCCTCCCAAAGTACTGGGATTACAAGCATGCGCCACCACGCCCGGCTGAACATTTTGAATGGCTACATTATGTTCTACCTTTTAGATCTATAGTAATTTTGAAAACTGTCATTTATTTGTTTTTCTTTTTTTACTGGTACATTATAATCATACATCTTGATGGGTTTCAGGGTGGTAGAAGTATACATGCACACATCGGTCAATTAGCCCTCCCCCAATTCCCTCCCCCTTCCCTCCTTCTCCTGCTCAGCATAGTAGTTGATTTGATAAGTTTGTGTATGTACATCCTGTGCATTAGGGTGTTTCCCTCTTCCCTCTCCCATCTCCCTCAGTCAGGTCGCCTTCTTTACTCATCTGAGGTTTCCTCCATCTTTGTCTGGAGTCCCTCCTATGCCCTATTCTCCCCAGCTTCTGCATATTAGGGAGAGAATCCAACTCTTCACCTTTTGTGACTGACTAATCTCACTAAACATAATGTTCTCTAATTACATCTATTTCCCTGCAAATGACATAATTTTGTTCTTTTTGATGGCTGCATAAAATTCCATTGTGTACATATCCCATAGTTTCGTAATCCATTCATCTGTTGAGGGAAATCTTGGTTGGTTCCATAGTTTGGCAATTGGGAATTGTGCAGCTATAAACATAGTCTGGTAGTTTGGTTTCCATTCTTTTGGGTAGATACCCAGAAGTGGTATTGCTGGGTCATAAGGTAGGTTCATTCCCATTCTTCTGAGGATCCTCCACACTGTTTTCCAAAGTGGTTGCACTAATTTGCAATCCCACCAACAGTGTATTAGAATTCCTACTTCTCCACATCCTCGCCAGCATTTGTTGTGTTTTTAATGATTGCCATTCTAATCGGGGTTAGGTGAAATCTCACGGTAGTTTTGATTTGCATCTTTCTGATTGCTAATGATGTTGAAAATTTTTTCATACATTTATTGGCCATTTGTATTTCTTCTTTTGTGAAGTGTTTATTTAGTTCACTTGCCTATTTTTTGATTGGGTTGTATTTTTAGTGATGAGTTTCTTGAGTTCACTGTGTATTCTAGATATTGGTCCTCTATCAGAGGAGTAGTTGGCAGAAATCTTCTCCCATTCTGTTGGCTGTCTGTGGAGGTTCTTGATAGTTTCCTTTGCTTCACAGAAGCTCTTCAGTTTAACGCAACCCCACATATTGATCTTCATTTTATTTATTGTTGGTACTAGGAATTGAATGCAGGAGAATTCTACCTCTGAGCTACACCCCAAGCCCTTCAATTTCTTTATTTTGAAACAGGGTCTTGCTAAATTTCTGAGAGTCTCAGCTAAGTTGGTGAGGCTGACCTCAAACCTATAATCCTATCTCAGCCTCCAGGCACTGCTCACCTCACAGCAGGAGAAAGGGAGAGAGAGAGGAAGGAATCGGGAACAAGAAATACTCTTCCAGAGCATGTCTCCAGTGACCTACTTCCTCCAACTGTGCCCCACCTCCTACAGCATCCAACACCTGTCATCAATGGGTTAATCCACTAATGAGGCCAGAGCCTCACCATCCATCACTTCCCAAAGCCCCTTTTCCTAACACTGCTGTGCTGGGGACCAAGCCTTCAACACATGAGCTATTTGCAGGACATTCCAAATCCAATCCATAATAATAAAATTAAAGTTTGTCGAAACAAAACTTACGCATGGGCCAGGCGTGTTGGCGCACGCTTGTAATCCCAGTACTTGGGAGGTGGAGACTAGAGGATCTGGGTTCGCGGCCAGCCTCTTAGTGAGGCCCTCCGCAACTTCGTGAGACCCGGTTTCAAAATAAAGGATAAAAAATAGGGCCGGGGGTGTAGCTCGCAGGTGGAATGCCCCTGGGTTCAATCCCCAGTACCGCAAAAAAAAAAAAAGTGTCAATTCACTATCAAAATCATAAAATACATATGGTGCTTCTGTTGTTAAGTTCTGAGGACAACCTAATTCAGAATCACCATGAGTTCTTATTCTTTTAGTGAAGATTCCTGGGGTCCACCTTAGATTCATTGGCTTCCTTTCCTTGGAATCTGCATTTCAGTAAGTTATATAACAGACACACCATACGGTTTTGAAAAGAACCATTATGGAAGAGTACTTTCTTACTTTCTTAAGTAAATTTAACTTTGTTGTAAGGGTTTGCTCTTGAGGTAGAAAATGTATTTTACTGCAATAATAGGGATCTACCAGATTTCCAAGCATGAAATAATTCAATGAGAATGATTAATAAATGCAAATCTATTAAGATCTACTGTCAGCTAATGCACTAACTTGTCCATTTCTTTCTTTAGCAATGAAGGCAAAGAGAAAAAAGAATTTTAAAAATTACCTTTTTCAGATAGTAAAAAAAAAAAACAAATTTGTAGACATCCTGAGAGACTTTCTAAAGATGACTTTTGAAGAATACGCTCTACAGTGCGGAAGTTAATTAAGAGAGTTGGGGTAATTGTGCAAAAGATTTGTCATGAATGATTTTATAAGAAAAGGGTTATTAGTGGAGAATGAGGATGTCATTGGCAAAGAAAGAGGAGAGGTAGCAATGGTTTGAATAGCTCCCTCCCTTCGGGAAGCCCGCAGACCTCAATTAAAATTCAATTGCAGTGTGAATGACACGCTTTATTAATGCACTTCCAGTAAGTGTTTTTTCTTGACAATCCTAATACAATTTCCTGAAAGGGAAGTCTTGACATGAAGAAAAAAAAGAATGTTGCGTTTCACAAAGGGCTAATTTGAATTTTCAACAAATCATTACTGCTACCTCGCTGGCCTGGGATATCATGTTTGCTACAAAAATAGGTAAATAAAATTCTATAAACAATTGTAATAAATGAATCATTAGAAAATTTATGTGTATCAATGTAAGTTTTTTAGGAGATAGCTAACAAAATTAACTTTACATTTATGCCAAGAAGTAATGAAACAAGCAAGTTACATTAATGTTATAATGTGATTTTAATAGTCAAGAAGAACTTAGCAAATATCTGCCTCATCAACTTCAGCCTCCAAACAACAAGTCATTGCTTATGGTCATTAAAAGCATATAAGCACATCATCTAAAATTACATTAATTTATTAGCTGAGATTAAATTATAATAATTCATTGTGTTGACTTTTCTCAATAAGTTAAATATCGGAAGCTTCTATCCTACTAGGTCAAATGCAACTAAATTGGAAAGGAATATGTGGCTAAGGAGAAGCTGACCTAAATTGATAACTCTTGATTTAACATAACTGTGATTTATCACCCTAAGAAGGCTTTCAATGATAGGATAGTAGTCTTTATAATGGGAAATTTGCTTCTCACATGGACTCATTTTTTTCTTGGAGTGAGTTGAGCATGGATAAAGAAACACAGGTATTTTACTATTATCTTATTGCCTGCCAAGTTTTCCCCATATTGACAAAATTAATCCTGTGATGTTTCTGACAGCCAGGTCTAATAGCAAGGACCATGGACTCGAAACCCCCCAACCAGTGTCCCTGGGTGGATGGCGCTGCCCGATAGACTCCTTTCCCCGTGACAAAGACAATCAGGTTCCACTGAGCTGTTCGTGGACACCCCAGCACAGTTCACTCACCACAGATCTCACTTTCTGCTTGAAAACCTCATGTGGATACGGTCAATTGGCTTTGGGAATCATCTAAATTGTTCTTAAGAGTCAATCCCTTAATCCCAGAGTCAATCTCTCAGTCACAGAGGAATCAGATCTTCCTGCCTCGGCCTCCCGAGCAGTTGTGACTACAGGTGCGCACCACCACACCTGGCTCCCTCTGTATACTTTAAATCATCTCTAGATTACTTATAATACCTAACACAATGTAAATGTTATATAAATAATAGTTATACTATATTATTTAGGGAATAATGACTGGGGGAAAAGTCTATACATGTTAGCACAGATGTAATTTTTATCTGATATTTTTGACTCACATGGGTTGAATCCTCAGAGTTGGAACCTGAAGATCTGGAGGACTGACTTTAACCAGGGAACGGAGCACGCCATGCAGAGGCCGTCAGGCCATGCAGAGAGCGCAGAGCTCTTGTCTGTCTTAGCGATTTCTCTTGCTTCTTGGTTTCCTCATCCAGAAACAAATTCTTATCATTGAGAAGAAACAGACCTTTAAGCCATGTGTTGCTTGTTAGAAAGCAAGTCTATGGGATGAAATGGTTCCATTTCTAAAACGTAGAGAAGCCTGAAAATGTTCAGAGATCAATGACTCTACTGCTGCTCAACCATTTCAGGTACTGTAGAGTTCCATAGCAAAAACGAAGTGACTTCACACTGACGTCTTTAGCATGATACTGTACTAGTCTATTAACTTCCCTAGATATCTCTTGAAGATGAACCAAAATTATGTTGCCACTAAATTATTGCACTTTATAAAATGTAGCATAAAAGAGCACTATTCACAATGGCCAAAAGATGGAAATGACTCACATATCCATCAACAGATGAGTGGATAAACAAAACAATACACCAATGCAAAGGGATATTATTTAGCTATATAAAGGAATAAAGTACCACTGCATCCCACAACATAGATGAACCTCGAAAATATAATGTTAAGTGAAACAAAAAACAACCACAAACGGTCACATACTGTATGATTCCATTATGTGAAATATCTAGAGAGACAGAAAGTAGTTTCATTGGTTTCCAGGGGACAGGCTCAGGTATAAAGGCAATGACTGCAAAACAGATAATATCTCCTTTGCAGATGATGAAAGTACTGTCTAAATAGATAGAGGTGATTCTTGGACAGCACTGTAAATGCACTAAATGCCACTGCATTGTACACTTTAAAATGGTTAACTATATGTTATATGAATTTTATTTCAATAGTAAAATAGCATAAAGTGGAAGCTATTCCACTAAAATTTGATTAAACTTTAAAATTTGAAACCTTCTTAAAAAGCAATAGAAGAAAAATAGTAATTTGGTATCAGATTTGCTGTGTGGATTCTAACTGACCCAACATTAAATGATCACATGAATAAACATATTTAATTAAATACAATGACACATAAACTCTCTACCATGATACAGTTATTTTCTATGTCAATTCAACAGTTACTATACTTTCATTTGCAGGATATAATATGTGACTCCTACTTCTTTCAAATTATATGTTCTACTTTATTTAGACGATGTTTATGGCCAAAATGATATATTAACAATAAGTTTCATCCCTTTTCTACCTGTATGTTTGTTAGATTTTTCTTCTCACATTGCTTCTTCTAGTCATGTTGGCACACCTCAGCCATCCCTTGCTCAAAATGAGAAATGTTGAAATAATGTACAAATTATTATTCAATATAAATTCAAATGTTTAAATGCCCTCCAAGCTCAAAGGTAAGAAACAAAAACCCTCTAAATGACAGAAATTAAAATGACACTGAACACTCAGATCAATAAGTGTCAGGCAGTTGAAGCCAATACACATTTTAGCAGCTAAGACTTTAGCACCCAACAGGGTCTGGTTTTAAAACAAGGGGCCCATCCTTGGTGAAAAGCTAGAGCTGCTTCCTTCTAATTCCAGGAGCCAAAAGGGAATCATCCCTCCCCAAACCAGTAACTAAAACAATCTGTCCACTGGCTCAAAGTCTGAACTTTAAAGTGACCTTTCCTATGTTTTAGGTGAATAGTTGGTCTTAAGAATTCAAAACATGGAATTTACCCCAAATTCTCACCATCTTTTCACTAGCCTCTAAGTATGAAAATCCAAATGGAGATGTTCTTATATTAAGAATTATCTCCAGGTCTGGGGAGATAGCTCAGTGGTAGAGGGCTTGCTTAGCCTTGCTGAGGCCCTGGCTTCAATCCCCAGTACCACAAAAAATAAAAATAAAAAAATTTAAAATAATTTAAAAACCTATCTCCTTAGTCCAGACTACCTCCTGGATTTCCAAGGAAGAAAATTCCCCCTGAAGATGAGCTCACAGACATAAAGAGACACAAGAGGAAATCCACCAGCACAAAATACAGTCAACCAATGCAATAAATGACAGAATTCATGCCTAAATGCAGTAATTACAGAACAATTTGAAAGGGCCTTTAAAATAAATGTCTTTAAAAAGCTTTTTTAAAAGAAAAAATAAATGTCTTTAAAATGTCCAAAGAAGCAAAGAAACAAATACAAAATTTAAGAATATAACATTATTTAAAAATAATAACCAGATTTTTGGGAGGGCGGATAAATTCTAGAAATTAACGAGAATTGTTGAATGTTTTTTAAAGTTAAATAGTGTTTTAAAAAAGTGAACTAGATAGTTCCTAAGATATAATTAATGTTTGAAAATAGAGCCAGAAGGCCAGATAGAGAAATGAAACAGCAATACAGAGGATGAATGGGGACGTTTTAGGTCTAAATAGTGTTTGTAATAGAAAGAGCAACCTAACTTTAAAGAATATTGTGATACCAGGAGACAGGCTGGCTGCTGATAACCTGTTCATCCACAGCCTAAAGGAGGGCCCTGCTGGTCCCCGAGAGCTCCATTTTAAGTTGAACTTGGTGATCTCCCAAAGTGCTTCACTCCAGACTCCAGAAAACCCTCCCACTGCTGTCTCTGTCTCGTCTTAGTTCTGTTATTAGTTCCTTTCTTGCTGCCCCCGACCAGTAGTTCAGATCTAAGATCCACAGGCTCATGTCACAACTGCATAGCCATAACTTACACCTGCTCTGAAAGTCACCTACAAGGGTACACTTCCCCTGATGTATCCATAAATGCGGGTTCAGAACTAAACTCAATCTGGACCATTGGAGTTCTCACTTTTATTTAACATGAAGAGACTTTTAATGTCTTAGTTAAAACCCAACCAGACCATCTCCATCTCACATTTTTACTCTCTTCAATGAGAGTCAAATTTTCTATGTAGGCTGACTTGTCTGAAAGAAATTCTGTGCCCAAGACTCCTACTTAAGAAGTCTCTGATTTTTACAAGACTGACACAATATAAAATGATCCAAAGCTTGGAGCCAGATAGTCACATAGGAAGGACCAGGACACATATTAGAAGGGGAAAGCCAAGGAAGCCAAGAGGCAACATCTGGTATCTGTTGGTCTGCTTGCCAAGAGGAGGCAGGAGCTGGTGAAGATGCTGAGAGGCAGGATTATCTACATTAGGACCAAGAGTACTAATGCTTTGGAGACACCCAGAAGAAGTTAGGATAATACCAGAGTAACAGAGCCAATGACACCCAACACCTTAGGACAGGTGACTGAGACCCAAACAAGAGTCCATAGACAGCCAGCAGGTGTTCCACTGGGTTGCTCTTTCTAGGCAGTGACAGATATAATCAATGCCTCGTGATACCAAAGCATATGACTCAGGAAGGAGGATGAGTGGTGGGAAATGTATCAAAGTATTGCTCATAATGGACTTTTTTTGTAGGAGAACTTGAATACACAGCCCAGGGCTCCAGGTAGCCATTATCCATTGTGTAATATAACTATGCTGAATGATAGGGATTTGATAACCAGTATCCAGCTTCCAATCTGAGAAAATAGAAAAATACAACTAGTAAGTGAACCACAGCAAAAAAAAAAAAAAAAGGAAAGAAAACAGATGATCCATTGAACAGGGAAATTACAAAAAGCAAAAGCATTCCATATGCTTTTATTATATTTTTGAGTTTTCAAAATGATACTTCATGTGCTTTCTTATTTGATCATCCGGACAACTTTGAGAGGAGATACAAGAACATTATCTCATTATCTCATCGTTGATAATAGAACTAAGGGTTAAAAAGTTTCAATGACAAGGCAAAACTTGGTGGATTTAGCAATTGGCTAGGAGGAAAAAATCAGCTTTAAGAATGATATTTGGTCTATATTAATGCTCTGCCCAACTTATTGGAAAGAAGAAGAGATAAGGGAGGAAACAGAACTGAAATGTGTAACTCTCACTCCAGTCAGGTCTCTGCAAATGCCACCTCAAAAGAGACGCTGTGAGCTGGGCGTGGTGGTGCAAGCCTGTAATACCAGTACTTGGGAGGCTGAGACAGGATAATTGCAAGTTTGAGGCCAGTCTCAGCAATTTAGTGAGATGTTGCTTCAAAATAAAAAGGACTGGGGGTTTCGCTCAGAGGTAAAATGTCCCTGGGTTCAATTCCCAGTACCAAAAAGAAAACAGAAAGGAGGGGGGGCTATGGTTTGAGCCAGGCATTGTGGTGCATGCCTCTAACCCCAATACATGGAAGGCTGAGACAGGAGGTTTGCCGGTTCAAGACCAGCCTCAGAAAGCAAGACCCTCAGAAACTTAGCAAGACCCTGTTTCAGAAAATAAATAAATAAAATGGGCTGAGTGTTCAGGTTGAAGGTAAAATGCCCCTGGGTTCAATCCCTAATATGAGAGAGAGACACAGAGAGAGAGAGAGAGAAAGAGAAAGAGACAGAGACAGAGACAGAGAGAGAGAATGTCTTAAAATAACTGCTGTTCCTCCTCCTCTGTACCTTCCCCTGCCTTTTGATTCTGGCATGTATCACCTATGGATACACTGTCCCTAACTTGTCTTGTTTTCCTCAGTGGAATGTAAAACTCCCTGAGAGTCAAGATTTCCCCCACTTTGTTCACTGATGTATCCCTGCTACCTAAAACTAATACTTTAGGAGATGGATAAATATGCGTTAAGTACATGAATGAGTGGCGTGAGCGGCTTCTATACGCCACTCCTTTTTCAGGCAGCTTATGGATCATCCCTTCCAAAGGAGCCAGATCTCCAAACTACAAAGACAGGACGTGCCCAGCCTTCAAAGGTCAGCTCCAAATGACTCAGACAATTCTATCCATGTTTAAACAAAGTATTTGTGGGTCTGTTTCGTGAGTTATAGGCTAGGGGAGAGCTGAATGCTTTACAATTTGTTTGTGGTGGGAGATTGTTCTGCAAATGAGATTAAAAACCATTCTTTTCTCCCACTCCTTTTCCAGAGGAAAGTAATTTTAAAAATCTTATTTGTATGAACTACAAGATTATCTCCAGCTACTAAAAGTAGGAACACCATAGAAAATTAATGGTTGAACTTTTGTTCCATAGACTAGAAATTTAAAAGGCACCGTGGCGTAATAGAGCAAGGATGAATTTGAACTCAGAAGACTTTATGTGGTCCTGAAATCTACTTCCTAATAAATGTGTGATCTGAGTAACTCTCTGTAAAATGTCAATAGGGATGTGCCATAAAGGCTAAATGAGATATTTCCTGTGAAAATGTTTTGAAAACCAAAATGGCTTACACCAATAAAATGTGTGTTTATTCATTTGGAATCAAAGCAGAGTAAGTACATGTTATAAATTATTTGGATTTATGATAGGAAGTGGGGTGAATTTAATAATTCAAGAGAAGGAAACAATAAACTGGAAGAATTTAGACTTTACTATTTTAAACCTGACATCTTTTTCTTCCACTAAAAAGAATAAAATACCCATACATAGGTATCAAAAAAAGATCCCTTTCAGGAAAATTCAGAACTGCTGTCTCCCAGTGCCTAAGTTCAACTGTGACCTCACAGCAGTCCTTTTATCCAGGATTTTCCTGCCTCCAAAGCATGTTTCAGAACAACCCAAAAGTGTTCCTCAGTTTCCGAAACACTCACTCCCAAGACAGCTCCTTTGAAAGATATCAAGGCAGACATTAAGTCATCATGGTCCCTGTTAAATGCTGGAAAAGAGGCATGGGAACATGGTTTCTATTCAGTTAGCAGCTCTTCTCAAACACCATTTAGAAAGAACTCCTCTACTAATGATGCAAAGTTTCTTCTCTTATTGCGCTTTTGTCCAGTGGATGTTGACCGATGAAGTCCACGGACTAATAAAGGGTGTAGAAATATAAGAGTTTATTTGTAAGCTGAGGAAAGATAGAAAATAGACCAGTTCCCACACAAGGGAGGGGCTCCCCCAAAAGAGTAGCCGCTGAAGTTCTTGCCGGGTGAGCTTTTATCCCTTCTTGTGGTCCCCCATCTACTCCTTTGTTATTGGTCAGAATTGGGTCTTGGGGGCCCAATGTCTTTTGCCCAGCTTCAACCATTAATTTGTATCATTATCCTGCAGGCTGGTGGGCTCTGGGCTCTGATCTCCTAGTGCCGCTCCCACCCCCTTCCTTGTTTACACAGGTCGTCCTCAGAATGTGACCCACAGAAGGGGCTGAAATTTTGCCTTTATTTCCATAGTCCTTGCCTGGTCATTGTGGCCCTTATATCTTATTAACCTTCCCTGTTTTTGTTCCTTACACAAATTATTTCTTTTAACCCTTCCTGTTCCTGGGTCCTCTGCCCTGTCTCAGTAAGGCCAAAACGAAGCAAGAAAGTTCCCCTAACTAAAAAAAAAAAAAAGTAGGGCCTATAGTCAAAGATCCAGCCTCAGAATGAGCAGTAAGCAATGCCAAGCACGAGTCAAGATACCGACTCCATTTATTCTTGTGTTTTGACCTCCTGGACCAAATGCATAGAAGGCATCGGATGTTACTCCCTTACATAAAAGATTGTATAGAAACATGTTGGCTTTCCTGTTTTACAATTTAAGCACCCAAGAGAAGAGTGGTTTGTTCATTGGTTGTTTTTTTTTGTTTCCAGAATATAATCTCCAGTTAGTTTTTTTTCTCTGCACATATAATCATACTTGCGTTTTAGCTCCAAGTAGTAGCTTTTTGAAAACGAGGATTATTTTAGACTTTCTTTTTACAAATTAGGTATGAAAATGTTCGGAGTGAACCTAGAGCAAGCAGTTCTATTCATCAAAATCATCCTGACAGCTGCTATTTGCCCTGCCGGGCACTGTGTGTGTGCACTGCAGACCTTATCCCATTTAATCCCTCCAAAATTGTGATGAAGTTGGTACTATTATTGTACCTATTATACTGGCAACGATGGCTTAATATCCTACTTAGCTTGACTAAAGCTTAGACAAATTTCTTCCTGGTCTTTCTTTCCTTGGAGCATTTGTTTTGAAACCATGTAGTTGTAAAAATTCTTTCCCCCTTGAGACTTAAATCTTCTCTCAAAGACCTGGGAGCCATCCCTTTGAAATGTAACCCATCAAGAAAGATGGTGCCCCTAGTCTCCCAG
Organism: Glis glis; assembly: GCA_004027185.1. Taxonomy (NCBI): domain Eukaryota; kingdom Metazoa; phylum Chordata; class Mammalia; order Rodentia; family Gliridae; genus Glis; species Glis glis. The sequence goes on along the minus strand of PVJS01023411.1, from coordinate 8,695 downwards.
GCTCTGTGAGAGGCCTGGAGCCTAACTTGTTTAAGTGTCAATTAGCAAACACAGATGGCCTCATCACGTTGACCAGCCTCCCCACTGATGTTCCCAGTACTTTTCCACTGACTTGCCCCAGTGCTTAAAATCTTTCCTGCCTTAGTGGGGCGTGGTAGCTTCAGCTGTAATCTCAATACTTGGGAGATTGACACAGGAGGATCACAGTTCTAGGCCAGCCTCAGCAAAGGCACTCAACCACTTAGTGAGATCCTGTTTCAAAATTAAAAAATAAAATAGGGCTGAGGGTGTAACTCGGAAGTAGAATGTCCCTGGGTTCCACCCCCAGTACCACAAAAAAACAAAAACCCTTTCCTGCTTTTTGTTTCAGCAGAGTTGGGCCCAGTCTCTCTCCCCTACTGCAGTAATCTTGGCCCTGCTGAAGTCTTGAGCAAAAGTTGTCCTTGTTTGTTTAGTCCAGTGCAATTTTCCTTTCATCATTCAACTGAAGAAACTGAGGTTCATACAGGTCTTTAACTTGTCTGACAGCACCAGCTTTGCTGTGGGCTAGAACCCAATCCCTATTCCAGCAGGAGTGCCAGGGGATGATGCTGGGGGAGCTGAGCCCTCTATCCCCCCACCCCCCAAGAAATATGAAAACCAAGGAAATGCTACAAGGGACAGCTCCAATCTTTTCTCTCCTGATTCCCCTGGAGACAGAACCTAACAAACTATCCCAAACTCGCTTTGCTGCGTGGGGAATCAACACACGTCGCCTGTCCCTGAAGCGCCCGTGTGGCAGCTTTGCCCCATGCAGGCTCAGGAGGGTGTGGGAGCCCAATATACTCTCCTGGCTCCTTGCTGGGTCTTCCCAGAGCTTCCAGGGGGCCACTTCCTCTTCCGACCCCACTCCCCCACACCAGAGGGCAGACCCCAGAGAAGCCCAGGACAACCCTGCAGGACCATGAGCCTCAAAGCAGATACTCACGGGACTGGACCTGCTCCAGAACTCCACACCTTCATTCTGGCCACCCCAGGGCCATGAGGAGAACTCTCTGCAGACCTCTCCCCCAATCAATCTCTCTCTCTCTCTCTCTCTCTCTCTCTCTCTCTCTCTCTCCTCTCCCTCTCTCCTCTCTTTCCTCTCTCTCCTCTCTCCTCTCTCTCAGTCTCTCTCTCTCTCTTTCCCCTCTCCCCTCTCCCCCCCTCTCTCTCTCTCTCTCTCTCCTCTCTCTCTCTCTCTCTCTCTCTCTCTCTCTCTCCTCTTTCTTTTCTTTTTAATCTTATTTATTTATTCATTTTTTGGTGATACTGGGGATTGAACCCAGGAGCATTCTACATCTGACCTACACCCCCCCCAGCCCAATTTTATTTTTATTTTTTGTTTTTGAAACAAAGTCTCCCCAGGTTGCTGAGAGTCTCGCTATTTGCTGAGGCTGTTCTCAAACCTGCAACCCTCTTCTCTCAGCCTCCCAAGTACTGGGATTACAGGCGTGCACCACCACGCCCTTCTTGTTTCTCTCTTTTTCAATCTCTCCCCATTCCCTCTCTCTCCCTCCTCTTCCTCCAACTCCCCTTCCTTTTCTCTCTCCTCTACCTCTCTCTTTCTCCCCCCCAACACACATTCTCATACACACAGAGTTCAACTCCCACAACCACTGGAAGGGAGACAGCTGACTCCTTCCACCCTTAGAGTCCACCCACACCACCACTCACACACCTAAAACCTCCAGCTGCCCACCTCTCCATCTCCATTCTTACTTAATGACCTCTTGTTCTCAGCCTCAAAAGAAAGAATAAGACGTTTTGTAGATATGATGAGTTTTACTAAAACTGTTAGGACTGTTTTTCCCCAGTGCCAAAGCCTCTACCCAGACATCCCTCACTGCACAAAGGGCCCCAGAGAGCTTCAGGGGCCCCACCTCTCCTGGGTGATTCCACGTCCTCAAACAGCAGAAATTTCAGAGTGTTTTTCTTAAGGAATCCAGAACCTTTCTGATTTACTTTTCCAAGATACAATTTATTTCCTATATATAAAAATTTAGAATTTAGACTTGAATATTTTTAAATTAAAATTTAACATATAAGCCGGCATGGTGGTGCACGCTTATAATCCCAGTACTTGGGAGGCTGAGATTGGAGGATCACAGGTTCGCGGCCAGCCTCAACTACTTAGTGAGGCCCTCCGCAATTTAGTGAGACCCTGTTTCAAAATAAAGAAAAAAAAATAGGGCTGGGAGTGGAATGCCCTTGGGTTCCATCTCCAGTTCCGAAAAAATAAATAATACATATATATACTTTCCTATATATAAAAATTATATAGAGATTATACAAAATTTAAATATATGTATTTAAATTTTCATAAACAAAATTCGGCCATCTCAGCTCATTTTAGTCCAGGCTTCCTAGAGAAAAGTTTCAGCCTGAAATGAGGCAAAATCTGTGCCCCATAAAAATGACAAGCCAAGTACTGTGTGCATGTATGTCACTGTCAACATGATTCATATTATGATGTTAAACTATAATGCACCAATAAAAGCATATTAAAAAGAAAAAACACCTCATACCCAAAAAAAAAAAAAATGACCAGCCAGGAAACATCTTGCATGGTCCCAGGGCGCCATCTAGTGTCTAAAAGTTGAAATGACAGCCTCCAAATCTACTGAGTTTTTTTTCTGTGAAAATAGGTGGTTGCAACTTTCACATACACAGGAAGTTAAGGAGGATAGGAAGCCCTTGAGGAGTTTAGAAGAGTGAGATGATTGGACTCGCCGTAATAAGATCCCTATGGATAGTGTATGTAAAATAACCCTAACAGCATAAGCTGGAAGCTTCGCAGATCCATTGAGAAGATCCTGGAGCAATCCCAGTGGGAGCTGTTGTAAGTCACATAGAGGATAGCAGTGTTGAGATTCTGGATAAATCTGAGGGAAAAAAAAAAAAAGCTGATAGGATTCACTGAGGGGCTTAATGTAGGTAAAAGAGAGAAAGTCAAGAACAACTCCCCAGTTTGTAATCTCAACAATTCAACAAAATGCTTTATCATTTCCTGAGCTGGGACCGACTGGGTGAATCTCAGCCTGAAATAATCCTATAACTCCATAAATAAAGTCCCATTTCCACGGGCTTAGATGGCTTCTCACTTAGCTCAAGGCACTTATCACTGTAGTAAGGTTAGAGGGTTGTAGAGAAGTTGGCTGAGACTGTACACATGGACCCACAGAAACCATCGGATATGATTGAGAGCTTAGATTTCTCCCTCAACAACCATCGCCCAGCTCTCATAAAAACATATGCAAGTCCTTTGACAAAGACACACCCAGCAAAATCAGCCTAGACCATAGCCCCGTCGGTTACCTCCAATCCCCAGATTGCAAGGGATTAAAAGGGAAAAAAATACACAAATCCCAATCGTCTTTACATTCCTATGGCCGCTAAATGAACTGCAGCTAGTATCCATGAAGCTGGTTGGTGGCCTCGTGGTTAACGAGTGGGTTTTTGTCAGATCCTTACCCAGGACACTCTCTGTAACTCCTTGGTACTCCAGATTACTTGAGGGCCGGCAGGAGCCCCCTTCACTCCATCTGGCCTGTGATTGTGGATCTCCATGTAGCCGAGTCCAGATAAAAAAATGCCCTCCTTCTAAGAAGGATTGTTCTTTTTTGTTTTGTTTTGTTTTGTTTTGTTTTGGGGGGGTTTTTTTGCGGTACCGGGGATTGAACGCAGGGGCGTTCTACCTCCGCGCTACGCCCCCGGCCCTATTTTTTTATACTTTATTTTGAAACCGGGTCTCACGAAGTTGTGGAGGACCTCACTAAGTAGAGAGGGAGAGAGAGAGAGAGAGAGAGAGAGCTGAGGCTGGCCGCGAACCCGGATCCTCCGGTCTCTGCCTCCCAAAGTACTGGGATTACAAGCGTGTGCCACCACGCCCGGCGGTTGTTCTGTTTAAGGCTGAGCTGGCCCCACTTACACAGACGCACGCAGGCGGGGGGCAGTTGTATGTCTCTGGAAAGGAAATGCCTGAACTCGCCGCTGTGCATTCCAGGGGACACAGGCGCACCCACTCTATTTGCAGAAGGGATCATTGAGATGTTTGTTTTTTGTGCCCATCACTGTGCTAGATTTTTGGGTCAAATGGTGACCAAGACAATCCCTCTCCCAAGGAACCTGATAGAAGAGAAAACCAAGACAGAGGAAAACAGATCTTTAAAACTGTGTAAAAAGATTTTATGTGTGGTCTGAAGTGGTGGCATGTATCTGTTGTCCCAGCTTCTGGGGAAGCTGAGGCAGGAGGATTGCTTGAGTTCACGAGTTCAAGACCAGCCTGGTCAAAATAGGATGATCCCCATCTCAAATAAACAAAAAATACTTTATTTGTGAGATTAAATAAATATGTGCCTCATGTTCTTTATTACATAAGTACTTACATAGTTTCATTTAAAAAAACTCAGTTCAGCCAGGCATGGTGGCGCACGCTTGTAATCCCAGTACTTTGGGAGGTGGAGACCGGAGGATATGGGTTCGCGGCCAGCCTCAGCTCTCTCGCTTGCTCTCTCTCTCTCTCTCTCTCTCTCTCTCTACCTAGTGAGGCCCTCTGCAACTTCGTGAGACCAGGTTTCAAAATAAAGTATAAAAAATGGGGCCGGGGTGTAGCGCGGGGTGTAGCGCAGAGGTAGAACGCCCCTGCGTTCAATCCCCGGTACCGCAAAAAAAAAAAAAAAAAAAAAAAAACTCAGTTCAACATATTTTACAAAAATTTACAATCAGAAGAAAAAAGAGGGCTCCCTTCTGTCCCCATTTCCCTCTCTGGTTACCCGTTCTCCCAGTAACCCAGGGGTCTGGATCCTTCTTTTGTGCATGTCATTCCTGGTCCTTTCGTTCTATCTCTACAGTGTCGGTTGTGCCTCCTCCCACCTGTCTTTGCTGACTCCTGTCACATTCTGTGGCTCCCCATTACTCTGTAAATCAGATAAAATCTTTGCCCTGACATTCAAGGTCACAGTGAAGCTGCAACCTTCTCATCCTCCCCACCCACAACTCCCCAACCACCCCATCATCAGCCGGGAGTCTCCGAGTTCCCTGAGATGGTCCTCTTCCCTCTCACCCTCATGGCCAAGAAGCCTGCCCTGCCATTTTTAACTGGCAGCGGTTCCTTCCAGTTTTAAATACTAATCTCTTCCATGAAAACTTTCCTTATTTCCCAAATCGGATGTGGTATTTCTATTTCTCTCCTTTGAACCTGTCTAGTTTCCTTGATACGCCTGTTTTATTTCATGTCTTACAGCTATTTAATTAGTTTTCATCTCCTCCCCACCAGATTGTAAATTTTCCAAGGACACGCACTCATTTATGGGAGAAGGCGGAGCGGTGATTAATGGCATGGGCTCCAAGCCCTAATTGACTGGGTTTAAATTTTGGCTTTGCCACTTGCTGAGTGAAATTTGGCAACTAACTGGACTTCCTTGTACCTCATTTCTTCATCTTTAGATTTTCTATATTTAAAAGAGCTAATGCATGGAAGTCTGAGGTCAATGTCTGGTGCATAGAAAAACAAGTTATTTGAATATGGATTTTCCTCTTTGAGTTTTGGTAGGTCCTTAAAGACAAGAGAGGCCATATTTCAAAGTAAAGTCACCACATAGGACTTACAAAAAGAGATGTTTTGTTTTGGGGGGGGGGGAGACTGGGGATTGAACCCAGGGGCATTCTACCCCCCAGCTACACACCAGCTCTTTTTTTTTTTTTTGAAACAGGGTCCGCTACATTTCCGAGACTATCCTTGAACCTGCCATCCTCCTGTCTCAGCCTCCCAAGTACTGGGATTACAGGCATGTGCCACTACACCTGGCTCAGGAGACCAGTTTTATAACACCTAGTTGTCCACCTACCTCCAAATATAAAAATGTTTGGAGATTTTTTGTGTGTGTGGTACTGGGGATTGAACCTAGGGGCATTCTACCTCTGATCTACACCCCCAGCCCTAGAGTCTTTGCAGTGGATGGCTGCTATGCCAAGTGGAGGAAATGGGAGGTACCCGCTCTCTTTGCTAGTCTACTGTGAAGTGCTTCAATAAGGCTGCTGGGAAGGCTCGCTCACTCCCACAGCCGGGGAACATAGTGGACTGGCGTAAGTCTCCCGTCTGAGGAATCGGAAGCCCCACATCTGGACTTGCCAGAGCTGAGGACAGATGAATCAAAGGAGAGGAGGCTGCCTCTGTCGGTCGGTAGACTCGGGGTTCATGGGGGTATAGAAGGATGTTTTCTTGGAAGAGAAGTGGGTCAGAAGCAGATGGGGGGGGGCAAAAGCATTAGAATGCCTTAGATCTTGTCTCAGATGATCATCTAGAAGAGAGGGGTAAACGAATCTCAGTAAGGTGAAGCTGTAAGTACCACTGGATGGCCATGGGCTGGGGAAGGCTTAGCAACAAGCTAAAAAGAACACATCGTTCACACCAAGAGAACTGCAGGCAAGAGGCCCCAGCTAGCGGGTGCTGGATGACATGAGGAGACCATCTACGAAGAGACTGGAAGAGTCCAACTAGCTGGGCAGGGTCACACACACCTGTAATTCCAGCCTCGGCAACTTAGTGAGACCCTCAGCAAATTAGTGAGACCATGTTTCAAAATAACATAGTTCTGGGGGTGTAACTCAGAGGTAGAATGCCCTGGGTTCAAATAAAGTTTGCCTAAAGGCCTGCCTTGAGCAAAAAGTACTGCTCGCGACAGTTCTAGCAGGTAAGAATTTCTCTTTTCTCTGTTTATGCCAACCCTGGGCTCTCAGAAACTCTAGTTAGCAGGATGGCTGCAGAAGAAAGAGAATCATTCAATGAGGAGAGTGGGGGAAGGCAACCACCTCCTCTTCCGTAACCACGTTTCACCTTCTCTCTGTCAAGCCTGAGCTCAGGGAGGAGAAGCCTTGATGTTAAATCAAGTGCAAGATTTTTACTCTAATAGAGAGACAGAGGTTTTAATTACTTGCCTTCCCCAAACACTGGTTAATGCCTTAGAGGGGGGACACAGAGAAGCAAAAGTCAAGGTGTGTTATAATTGTGTCCCATGAGTCATGCTTATTCAAGGGTAGAGTTGATCTGCAGCGAATACTCAAGGAGCGTTTTGTTCCCCTCTGTATTTTATAGTGTCCTGAATATAAGAGGTGTTCGTTTATCTACTTATCCACGCAGTTATTGAACTACTGCAACGTGCCTGCAGACTGGCCAGAAGCCAGATTAAGAGATGAGAGCGACGCAGGCCTTGTCTCCATAAGCACAAAAGGCTAATGGATTGATTGATAACAGGTAGTTAGAAAAATGAAAACACAGAGCATGAAGTGCTCGTTACACTTGCACAGAGTGCCACTGGGGCAAGGAGTGCCTGATGCCTGGGAAGACCAGGAGGTGACAGAGAAAGAAACTGTCAGGCTGCTCAAGATACGTTTCCTAATTTTGAACTATTGCCTTTTGCTGCCTTGAAAACAGATGCATTTAGAGGGTACAGGACACTGGGTGGCCCCACGGTGATGGCCAAGGAAATGCTGGTGGGAAAGAGCTGAGCTTCTCCCAGCGGGCTGGGGGTGGGGCCGAAGCAACCTCACCACCAGGAGACCTGTGGGCCAGTGATTCAGAGGGGCCTGGGGAGCTCCTCCTTTGGGGCACCCCAAAAATATCTCCCCATTTAGTCGCCAGAAATTTCATGCTAAACATTCATTGTTTGATCCTGTCCTGAAGGTCTGGCCCCAGTTGAAATGCAAATACCTCTGAAGAGGGGAAGGACTAGTACGTTTACATTTTACATCTCATCATGAAGAAATTGTTAGACTATCTCCTGAGGACAAGACCCGATACAGAAAAGAAAGAAAATGCATAGGGGAAGAAATAAAGTACTGGTCCCAGGTTCTCCAAAAAAGAGACTCTGAGATTTGCATACAGGAGGTTTATAATTGATCACTTTAGAGAGCAAGAATTGCAAGGGGTAAGAGAAACAGAATTGAAGAGAAATAGCATTGAACTGAAATATAGATGTGACAGAGGCATCCAAGAATCCTACAGAATGTTCTAGAACAGGGAGAGAGAGCCCTTCAGTATTGTCTCAGTGAGTCAAGGAGGTCAGGGTTTTGTACCTTTCATCAGCCAGGACCTCTGTTGTGAAGGGAGTCTGGGCGTTACACCACAGTGTCCCCTGCCGGCACCGTTGAGGTTGGTCTAACAAAGGAAGCAGAAAGTATGCCTGCACCTGAACACGAACTTCCCCCACGCAACCCTTTACTCCGTCTCTATTTCTCCACTCATCTGCAGTCTCCCAGTACTAACGGTCCATAATTTCTCATAGCTCCCAATATGCAAGTCTCTCCTGGAGAAAACAAGTAAGAAACATTATGTACATTTCTTAGAAGTTACCATACTGTCTCAGTTTCTCCGATGGGCTCAGAGATCTTATCAGAAGATCAATGAGAAAATGACTCCATGATTAAAGTAAGCGTGGGGTTGGTTGGCTTCTCTGCTCAGAAGTACACTCTGGGAGCCGGATGTGGTGGCGCACGCTTGTAATCCCAGTACTTCGGGAGACGGAGACCGGAGGATCCGGGTTCGCGGCCAGCCTCAGCTCTCTTGCTCTCTCGCTCTCTCTCTCTCCCTGTCTCTCTCTCTCTCTCTCTCCTTAGTGAGGCCCTCCGCAACTTCGTGAGACCTGGTTTCAAAATAAAGTATTAAAAAAAAAATAGG